>JAPUBX010002202.1:0-239367 GCA_028672205.1 Proteocephalus fallax | reverse complement strand
TTCACCCGTTCACGAAATCCATCCAAATCAAATATGAGGTGGCCTAAAGAGCAATCACGCATACGCATAAATATGAGTTTTCCGAGCTCAAGAAGATTAAAAAAACTAGACGGCCTTTACTTGAGCGAAATTGTGGACGAATTCTTGCAAACAAAGATGCAATTGCGTTGTTAGACTAAATATGGAGGTCGTTTATTATTAAATAAATGAAAAGCGGAAATTCGGCCTGAAAGATGGGCTCTAGATATATCTATACAATCTCTAAAAGAGGTTTCTTTTACATATTATGGTTTCGTGGCCACATGAGTAAGATATAGTTCCATTTACAAAGATTACTAATTTATTGTTATTTTTGCGTTTTTTATAATTTATGACTCAATCCTTGGCTCCATTAATCAAAACAAATATAAAAGCATCATCTAAGCGGCCAAGGAGGTCGTAGCAATGGTCTTATTTGTCATGCCATCACAGCGGTTTTCGAGATGCCTTACGTCCGTGAAGACGATGATTCCGCAATAATACCAAATTAGGACACCCCCTTCACCCCTCCGTTCATCGAGGAAATGCTGTCCAATACTGTTTGACCTCTTCTAAGGGGCGTCGACCTCGACTAGCGGGTGTATAAAAGTTGACCTACTTTTCTCGAACAATTGTTTGAAGAGGAGGTGTTGGGGTTCTCGGGTGTGGGGTTTTACGTGTGGTTCAAATTATGTGTCAATTTCCTGCATAAGAAGAGACCTTATTTAGTCATTGAAATTAATGGTATGCATTGTGTTTATGATTGGCTGAGTAAGTACAAATATTTCATCAGTCTTTTTTAAATTGAAAATAAATAATTAGTGAAACATCGCAACAAGTTTCATCAACATTTGGGCGGAATTTGACTCGGTAAAAAGGAATTCGCTCGAGTCTGAAATAGAAGCGGACGGCATTCCAAGAAACCCTATGAACCTTCTAAAGTCCATCTAACCGTTCACACGAGCGTACGTTTGCGTCTACGGCGAAGATCTCGAAAAGGTCTTCCTGAAAGCGATCGCCGGACAAGGCTATTTAGACGTGGAGAATCGGCCAACCATGCGTCTGCATCACCATTGGCTGACGTTATTTGACCACGTTCTCAGCCACCAGACGACAGAGCTCATGAATCCCGGTCTTTTGCCGTCACTATGCACAGGTTGGCGCTGCCGGGCCGGTGGATAACTTAAACCGTCGATCGGCACTGTCAAGGCGAACGGCGAGTAATTAGTTCAAGAGGTCTAGGGGATTCGTCGTTAGGAGTGAAAATTAATCTGTATCTGCTATGTCATGGATGCTGAAGTTAGCAAATATACACCGATTCCGACTGACAGATGTAAAAATATCGATCTTATTTATATCGAGAGAGCGTCAGGGGACGCGAATGGGTTGGTTGAACAGATAGGTTTCAATTACAGTTTAAGAAATCGAATTCTGGCATTTGCCTTTATTATATGCCAAGAATATGTTTCTGACAAGTAATGGGTAATCGACTCATTCTCGTTTCAATGTTTTTAGACCTTTTGGTAGAGTTAATCGCATCTTCTGTCTCGAAAGCGCCCAAGTTCACTCCCTTTTTCGCTCATTGTCCGTGGACGCCTAGGTTTCGCGGGATTGTGATACGATTCTGAAACAGATAGTGTCCACCAAACTAGCGCCCTATCAAGCTTCGTCATAATGGTGTCTTGGCAACCAGTGAGCTGATCCCATCAAACGCGCAAGAGAAATCGGCATTTTAATAACAAGAAGCATTGTGATTTCTTCATCGGGTTGCGTTGCACCGGATCGCACTAACAAACAGTATATTGCAAGTAGTAATGACTAAAAACCTTCCTCAGTCAGACTGCCAGTGTCACCTTAATCCGATATAAACACCAGCTAAACGAGGGTTGCATTCTACTTATAACTGGTCGCCGATATATTCTCGTGTTTGCAACATCTTTACATAGCAAACCAATACCAAGTTTCTGCTTTTCTCAAAAATGTCGGTTAAATGAAAGTCTTCATCTAATAGGAGATAAATATCGACTTTTCTGGATTTACGAAACTATGGTGATTGGCGAATTTCAAAATGCCGCAACACTAAGGTCTGTCAGATGGCTCTCCTGATCTATGGGTTCGATTTAGCTTTTTCGTCTTTTTTGATAAAACGGGAAACGAAATGGAAAGCTACAGGGATTCCCGATTGTTCTTTATAAATCGAAATGTATAAAATAAGGACAAATTATTAATCGTACTTCTCACTTTGGGGTACTTATTCCGTGATGCATGTGTATCCAATTGATCGCCTTTATTATATACCAGAAAGGCGAGATTTTCGATCATTTGTGAAATATTTAGCTACAAATTAAACATTAAGATTGTTCCATTAAGCGTAACCTTATAACAATGGTTTGGTGCTTTAATAGAAAACACAACACCAATTCCACGGTTTTCTAAAAGTTCACAGACGCGACACTCAACATCGTCTAGACTGAACCCCGCATTTATCTCGCACCGCGTGGTATCTTTTGTATTTCAAATTAATTTTGAACATATTGGTCACAAACAGAAACTAATATTTTCAACTTTTATGTCTCCAAATTAATAGCTTATGGACCTAATTTCAATTAATGGTTAGCCTAAAATCCACTTTACGCAATAGGTCGCATGCAAGTCTGGCATATGCATGATGGGCGAATCGCCATCAACTAGTTCACGAGGACCAAAACTTTCAGCAGTAAAAATAGGCAATATAACAAGTATTAGATGTGAAAAATGGTCTTTTTGTTCCTGTTTCACTTGCTCTGGTGATAATAAAAATCGGGACAAATAGGGAATGACCGAATTGCGATATGCCGCTGTTCTTGTTGGTATTGAACGGTATAGTCTACGCATTCGTCGAAGAGATTTACATTCAGATAAACTTAGATAGACTGGATGGGAGGGGTCACTTAAAATACGAGCAGCGATTAGTGAACAATTATTGAAGTGGCGTTGAACGATGATTTCTTGAAAAGAGAGAATAGGCAGACAACTAGAAAACGAGATTATTTTAAAAAGTCTATGAAGGGTTGAAAAGTCAGAACATTTAAGGCCGGGAAAATTTATTGGAGAACAATGTACAATGATTGTTATTATACAGGCATGGACAAATGTTTTTATGTGGCTAGAGCTTAAGCCAAGTCTCCTGAACTGACGAACTAGGAAGCAGAGTCGACGGCTTTTATCAAAGACGGCATCCACATGATCACTCCATGATAGCCGACTGTTAAAAACAACGCCGAGGAATTTAGATTTTGAGCTCGAAGCGAAATTATGGAGTGAAGGGATTTCGGGAGTGTCAACATTGGCTGTCAGGCTATAAACGCGAGTTTCGATTGTTGACCACGCTCTTACTGTGTGGAATCATTACCTCAACTTGTCTCGTTTCGAGAATTTTGTTGTCGACATTTTAATTGCGCGCTTGTAAGGTGAAGCGGTTTTCGTGAAGAAAATTCCCCTGGCCGATGCCATTCTCGACTCGAAACTTGCCACAGTTTTAATCGAAATGCGCGATATCTGTCAAAAGAACATCAACGCCTTCATCGGCTCTTACATCACCGCAAACTCCTTCTGTCGTTTCCACGCATGACCGAATCCTCGAATTCCAGATAATAAAGGCATCTATTATAAAAGCAGGATTAGGTACAACCAATTAGGCACACGTAAACGAGCGCAATATAATCCGGACTCGTGGCCTCGAATATTTCCGTCAATTGACTTCACCCATTATAGGCGACAGAGAGCTTATTGTCTTCAAGAATCTTTTCTTGATGTAGGTAATGAATGCTATCCTATTTGTTCCATATTTATCGCACCCACGATTCGGATTTGTCTTTAATCTTATTTTAAAATCGTTTTATGTTCAGGTCCACGGAAAGTCACTATCAGTTCAATTTTAAATTGATTTGACCACTTGCCTAGGTTTTTTTTATGGCATTGCTATGTTTGGAGTAAGTGCATGAATTCCGTCGATTCGGTGCAGACAGGGGGTGGATAACCGTTGTCTGCATAAAATCGTTAATCCCATGAGGATGATCGATTGCCGAGCCTATTCTTGTGACGGAGTACATTCTGATTAATGTCTGTCGTTTTTTCGAAATATACTCACAACGCAGCCATTTTTACTTTGGTCCTGTCTCCGATAGATTTGTGCCACATGTCAAACATTTGTAACTTCGGTGTCAAAGAGTTTCGACGAGATTCACCTACTCAAGTTGCAATTTAGTGCCGGAAAAGGTGTACCATTACTACAGAAATATTTGTATTAGTGCCAGCGTATTGTAGACGTCCACCACGAATATCCATGTAGAACTGGACACTGAGTTGGAAGTCAACGCACACGATAGGTAAAGTGAACTTGCCACAACAGATGTCAACGGGAACCCGTGGTTGAAATTCTAGAATAAATCTAAGATTCTGGAATGGTTGACAGCATGTTAGGCCTGTCTGAAGGATAAAGGCGCAACTCGTCGTAGGGAGGCGAGATAAGGGCGCCGATGTAGCGGTTGGCATGGAGATCGCAATGCCGACTTGTTTGTGGTACAAGTGTGCGCTGTCCTGCTCCTCTTTGATTAGGGGGCGACTGCCACATTACAAGGACCATGGAGCCGGAATGTTGGACGGGGGATGATTTGGTGAATTCGAATTCGTTATTGCACACGTAGTCTGTGTTCCATTTTTCGGATTGAGCGTCGGGTTGCTGATTTAGCCTTTGGATTATAGTGGTGGGTGTCAGACAGATTTTCGCGTAAACTCTCCTACCCGAACGTAAACACGTTATACAACCGACGGGGATTCCTTGACTTCAAGCTAAGAAGAATATACTAGAAGCCAAATCCCTTTAAGTAACTGACTCAAAATCAGCGATTTAAGGATTTATATTAGGGATTTATTTGTCCCGAAATATAGCGAATTTTAATTACGATGACGTCATTGCTTGTCCTGCTGCTGTATCCAAGATGCATCGAATTTTATCGTTTTTATTTTAAGGCAAAAAACATGCAGTTATTTTTGGCCACTGGGTTTAATGGTCGTCTGGGTGATATCCCTGTAATTTACAAGTACACTCCACTCGAATGGCGGCTAGACCTTTGATCTTTACACTCCAATAAATCATCACAACCAGAACAACAAGATTTGTCATCCATACGCCTTCGACACAGTTGATATTGTCGCGATGAGAGCCCTGTCTAGTCTGCGACTATTGGTGATTGGGGCCTGGATCTTCGAGTAGATTATTCAAAATATTTGGTTAAACGAGAGAGAAACAATGCCGATAATGTTGCCATTATTAATAGGATAATTATTATGTGAAAAATACAAAATGTTGACAGAGGTTGAAAAGTGGAAGATCATTAGAGATGGCCGCGCATCTGAATCATTTGGCAACCGCGGCCACGGGCAAACACGTCACCAACTCTCTGGTAGGTGTCCATGTGGATCCAGCATGTGCGCCGCAGAATCTTGTCCATTGTTTCCAGAAGTTCGCAGTGCATTCGGATAGCTTTCTGTGTATTTGCCGGATCCGTCGATCTTGAAAGCGCCTCCACCTGTGGCATCGAAGCTGAGTAGTTCCGCAAAATTTGGTGCATTTGCTTCAGTCTTGGAGCCTGCACATCGCTGGGTGAACACTGGCACAGACGAGGTGAACGACATCTAGAGGACACCGATGTGGCAATCTCCTTGGAACATCGATGGCAAATACAAAACTCGGGTATTTTCCCTTGGGTCATTGCCTCATCAAGTGTAGGCCAATTCTCGAGGCAGGTGCGGCATTCGCATTTTCGGTAAAAGATGCGTTGCAGAGTCATCTGTCTTGCCTGCAGTGGCATCCGAAGGAAGCTGTCTATTGGGCTTGTGGTTATTGTCTCACCGGCGAGTATGGGACGCCAAGCAATAAGTTCGATGGCCCCGTTAGACTGACAAATGTTAAATGTATTCGGGCAGCAGTCATTCTGTAGTAAGCCTAGAGCCGAATAGATTGCTTTTCCGTACGGCTCACTATCCAGAACGATCTTGTCGAGTGAGTGGGGATTCTGACAAATCATTGCGTTACCGTAACCCACAGAGTGGACCAGAAATTGGCGTAGGTGGTGCAAGATGCAAGCAGCAACCCAGCTTGCCGGAGGAGCGTCGAGTTGGGGCATCTTCGGTCCCGGGGCTTTCAGAAGACTCTTCCAGCTCCAATCCATGGGGTAACCGCCAACCTGTTAGATTGAAAAACCGTCGTGATTTACAAAGTAGACACGAAGCCTCATGCGTTATCCTAGAGTCCTATGGCTTTGTAGTTATAATAATAATAATAATAATAATTAATAATAATTGTAGTGGCTTTATTGAGGTCACGAGGACCAAAACTTTCAGCATTAAAAAAAGGCAGGATAACAAATATTCGATGCGAAAATTGTCTTGTAGTTCCTGTTTAACCTGGCCTGGTGAGACTAAAACTCGGGACAAATAGGGAATGACCGAATTGCGATATGCCGCCGTTCTTGTTGGAATTGACCGGTATGGACGGCGCATTGGTCGAAGAGATTTACATTCCGATAAACTGGAATAGAGGGGATGGGAGGGGTCATTTAAAATTCGGGCAGCGATTAATGAGCAGTTATTGAAGTGGCGTTCAACGATGATTTCTTTGATAGACAGAATAGGCAGACCGCTAGAAAACGAGATTATTTTAAAAAGTCGATGAAGGGTTACAAAGTCAGAGCATTTAAGGCCGGGGGAAATTACTGGGGAACAATATACAATCAGGGGAATTATACAGGCATGCACGAAGGTTTTTATATGGCTCGAGCTCAAACCAAGTCTCCTGAATCGGCGAACAAGGAAGCAAAGACGGCGGCTTTTACCAAAGACAACATCGACATGATCACTCCACGATAACCGACTGTTAAAAATCACCCCGAGATACTTCGATTTTGGGCTCGAAGCGAAGTTATGTAGTGAAGATATTTCGGGGGTGTCGGCAGCGGCTGTCAGGTAAAATGTGATATGGATGCATTTTGATGCATCACGCTATAAGTTCGCAGGATTGCTCGCTCTAATCACAGTGTGCACTATATGGAAAAAGTACATTCTCAAACACATTTCCTTAATCTCAAAGTGAACTTAAAACAAGCATCGGCCGCGACAAAACGACAGTGTTCTATTTGCATTGTCCAACATAATCCCATCAACCATCATATTGCAATGCTGTTTGGGATAAAACATGTCTTTTTAGAACTATGACAGTTGTTATGGACAGGTTTAAAATGAACGTACGTAGAGAAGAAAGGCGAGGTAAACTGAGGCTACGGTTACACTCCAGAGGACAACAATGTCTGTGTTATTCGGTGGTTGCATCCAGCAGATCGAGGAGTAGTTGTTCCAGTCAAAGACCCGTGGGGGTGTCTCGTAGAAGGCCTCTCCAATGAATGCGGGATGGCCCATCTTCACGGAGTCCTTCGTCAAATTCGGGTCATTCGGTGGAACCTATGCACAGCAAGGCAGTCATATACGAGTATATATCGGAATAAATTCCTTTTGTGGCAACCATTGGGAATATTAATATCAAGTGATATGGAATATCGCGTCATGCATGGCAATTGGAAACACACTGGTACTCACGTTCTTCCGGGAATACTGGCCAATAGCGGCGAGAAGATCGTCACTATCGGTGTCGGCAATGCAACCAAACGCCAAAATCGCTGTTTCAGGCCCACTGATGGGGGTCATCTTCAATTTTCCAGAAAAATTCTTCAGACGAATAGAGTTGAGAATGCCACATTCAAACCGATGATAGGCGCGCTTTTCGAGCGGAGATTTTGACTTCATTGGCAAAAAGGCTCCTTTTTCGCACACTTTGCTGCAGAAACCCACCTTCAATTAAACGAAAACGTTAGCTAGTAAATCAGAAGGATTGCAGTTCTTATTCTTATTACACAATTTTATAATATATCGATAGATTTCGTACCTGGCGGCAACCGGGGCACGGCTTCAATACGGAGCTGGGTTTCAAACAATGTGCACAATGTGTCAGTTGGCTGCCCACCTTCAGACGAATTGAGTACGGATATTCACAGAGTAACGATTCGCCTTATAATTGAAAACAGATGATGTCAATCAGAAAACCTCTCTCCTGGTAACAGTGTTTCGGGGACTCACCTGTTTTGATGTCCGAAGTGGCAACGAGGCCCCATCCCTTCCCGGCTCCGATAAATTCGGCCTTAACTTTCTCAGGATCGTGAATGCGAGCGGCGGAGATAACAGGTGGTGAGCCGACTGGAGCTGGCTTTTTAGCAGTTTTGGGTGGATTCGCTTCGCCGGGAACAAATCTGCTTTCCAATGGAACTGTCGGAGTCATTTTAGTGTTGCACTTGTGTAATGACTCCTCACACTTCTTTTGCATCTGAACGTCATCATGTGAAAAACATTTTGATAATCGAAGCGCCTCGTTGTAGCTTCGGGTTGCTTTGTCAAACTGATGTCTGAAGCGAAAACACTCTGCCAGACGGAAGTGTAACTTTGTTGACTTCGATTTCGGATAGTCCAGCTTGAAAAACAATAAAATCGTTAAAATAGTATAGACATACCGTGAGCGCCATCTCAATGTCCTCGATTGCAGAAGTGTACTGTTTCTGAACAAATAGAACGTGCGATCGATTTCCATAACACAAACTTTTTTCGCGATCTGACATCGCGGTAAAAAGAGCCATAGTGTAAATTATTTTTGCGCGTTCTATTTGTCCCTGTTCAAGTAATAAATTGCCACGTTGTCTCAGTTGTGATGCAACGAGATCAAACTTCATATCGACACTTTTAAATTCAGAAGGTGAAGAAAAAAATTGTGCTGGAAGACTGGAAACCGAAGAATCCTCGTCGCCTAATTCTAAAGACAGACCAAAGTAAATATACCTGATATTTTCCTGATTAACATAGAAACAAGAGCGATTCTTACCTAGGTTTACGTTGTGTAATACCTTTACCAAACAAATGACTCGTTCGAAGTCGGTCGAAGCGTCTTTAAAAATGGACGGCCATTCCATGTAGATGTTGGAGCTTCCAATATTGAACGCGTGCACTGCTTTACTAACGCGCTCCGTAAAGATGTCATAATAGGGTTCGTTCTCTACTTCCGCCTAAAATAGAAATCCGAAATCAGACGTCTTGTTGTCACATTAGTCCATGTTTAATAGCATTCGCATTATTAAGGTAACGGGGACCAAAAAGTTTAGAGTTAAAATGCTGAAATTCTGGTGTTTATACATTGAGATGCGCATCGCCAAAAAATTTATTCCTTTATTTGTCCTGCCGTCGTCTTCATTTTCAAATATGGGAAATTTTGTAGGGACAACGATCGGGATTTACAACAGCTTAACACAAAATCACAAGGAAGTAAATTTAGATGAAAGGCAAATGTAATCATCGGATAATTGCCGGAATTGAAATGTCCCATCTATCACAACGATTTCGTGTTAAATAGGATCTTTATAAATGTTTCAATGACACTATGATAAAAACTTGTGGCATTCTAGAAACGACGATAGCCATTTCGAAAATAATTACTGAACTATGAAAACCATGCAGGAAATGAAATTATGAAAATAATGATTGGCATAAAAGGCATTCAAAGTCAATCAGAACTCGTGCATTGATAGAAAAGCGTTTTTTGTCAAATATATGCTGTGTAGTAAACTCATGCCCTAAAAAGTCGACATTTATTCACGCATTCAAGTAAACCGACCATTTCTTCAAGCTACCTCGGGAATTGGTAAGCCTTGAGAATGGTCGATTTAAACGTTCAAAAAAGTAAACGGGTTTGGATATGAAATGCCTATAATCCGTGATATCGAATATTTCGTTTTTTCAATCATTTTAAAATTCGAAATCAATTGATTCTGCTGTAAGTTGCAAAAATTAAATAGTCTCCGTGCACTTGTATGTTGATTATTGGTGAATCTGCGTGCCAACAATTCGGCGGATGGAGGGCGACCTTGAGTATGCGCTTACTGACCAAGAGGATGGCTTTTTGCAGCATAATTCAGAGTCAGCTGGTGCCGGTTACGCCTTGGTGTTTTGCGAGGACATGGCGCTTGATTTAAAGGACACATAATGTGAACCACACATCAATAGGACGCTATCTTGCGTCAACAACCATTATGTGGAGTGGCTGTCTTCTATGTTGGCAAAGGCGGTTATCCGGTTCATCGACAGTGAAGCAACACACTCTCTACTTCGATATGGGTTGCTTCCCACTGGATCACACCATGTCATGGTTGCCTTCATCCACAGTCGTAAAAATTTGAGAAACATCCTTATTTTAGAAAACTCTTCGACCAGCATCGTAGTTTTAGCAAAATTCACTATAACATCGAAATGCATTTATGGACGTTACCATATATCTGTTCATCTGGGTAGACCCATTCCCTCAATTCATTGCGTCTTCTCTTTAAAGCTGACTGGAACGTGCATCCATGTTCCACGAAAAACCTCTCAGCGAAGGTCTAACATTCCTAAGGTAACAATCGAACCACTGGCTAGAGTTTTAGTCCAATGAATTATATTTGCAGGCTGTTAAATCAGATAATATTCACACGCCGTGATTTAAACGACAACAGATCGCACATGGTATAATTCGTTTTATGAACTTGCTAAATTTCCGATAAGATGCCGACTACTGAGCGGACGACTATTCATTTAATTGCACGCCGCCCAGACACTGCGGTTCGTTTCCACCCATGACGGAATCCTCAAATTTCAGATAATTAACGTTAATTTTGGTATAGAAGCAATATTAGGTACACGTCGCTAAGTCCAATATAATCCGGACTCGTGGCCTTGCATTTTTTCGTCGATTGACCCTTTATAGCATGCCGAAGGCTTATTTTATTTTGCACCCAGTAGGAGAGAGGAAGCATCATTTCATCGAATCATTTCAAATAGCCTATCCGCTTCAAGAATCTTCTTGAAGAGCGGCAATAAATACAGCAAAAACGTCACTTACATTAACGTTAGTATCGATTGTCAAATATCTTAATATTTTAATTGTCCCTTAATTCAATTGTTCACCTTTCTTTAATTCATTTGTACGCGTTTTGATTGCGCATCCTTAGGGTGAACCGGTTTTCTTGAAAAAAATGCCCCTGGTCAATGTCATTCTCGACACGAAACTTGTCAAATTTGCAATCGCATTACGGGAGGTTCGACACAAACACATTAACACTTTCATCGCGTGTTGCCTCACCGCCGACTCATACAGTCTAATCTTCGACCACGTCGAACGCGGCAGTCGTAATAACTCTGGTGTCGATCATTGAAGGTTTATTTGAGGATTAAAGGTACGAACAATCAGTCAGAGCAGAAACTAAAAATCTGTGGTTTGAATTCTTCGGATTTTGTGTTGGAAAGTTTTTCTTATTATCAAAATTTATTAACTTGAATACATTAGTTGCGTGGGAAAAAATAGGTTGAATAAACTTGATAAAGCATTTAATACTATATAGGATATCAGTTTCTTTTGCATTTGAACAATATTTCGGACTAACTAACAGACGAAATAATCAGAAAAAAACATTATATGAGTTTTAAAATAGTAATTACTTAAAATTTTAATTTCGGCTGGTATGTATTTTGAGCGTTTAATCCGAACGTTTTCAAGGTAAATGTATTCGGTTTAATGGTTTTTATTTGTGAAAGTGTGCACATATTTCACAAAAGGTCATATGTACACGGTAAATTACTTGCATTTTCTGAAACCCGTAAATCCATCAGTGCATGTTTTTATTTGTTATTTATTAAGGCCCTGTTAAGTTTACAAGTATTTGTTAATAGCAATATAATCTCGCATAGTCGTTAAAATTCAGTTACTAGTTTTTACTAACGCAATCGTTAAGCAAGCATTTCCACAATTTAATGGTTTCTATAAATAAAGCAGTTCCTTGCTTTTCGGAGTTTATTATTGTATCCTTTAATAACTATACACAAAGGGTGGTATCACAGGACAAAAAAACATAATCTGAACTATTTGTGACTTTTAAAAAGGCGCAAGTAGAAAACGGATTCTATTATGAAATCTTTACGGCGCATATCAGTAAAGCGGTACGCGTGTTCAATGCTGAGACTTCAGACATCCGCGCGGAATGGCCAATGATTTTCCAAGACGCTGTCACCGACTTCGAACGGGTCATTTGTTTAATCAAGGTACTGCACAACTTAAGCTTAAGTAAGAATTTTTCCTGCTTCTAATTTTTTTTAAATACACATTTATGACGTATTCTTCTGAACTTTATTTAGAATTGACCACAAATTATTCTTCCGTATCCAGTCTTCCAGCACAATTCTTTTCATCACCCCCTGAGTTTAAGCATGCAGATATAAAATTTGATCTCGTTGCATCACAACTGAGACAACGTGGCAATTTATTACTTGAACAGGGACAAATAGAACACGCAAAAATAATTTACACGATGGCACTATTTACCGCGAAGTCAGATCGCGAAAAAGGTTTATGTTTTGAAAATCGGTCCAACGTTCTATTTGTTCAGAAACAGTACACTTCTGCAATCGAGGACATTGAGATGGCGCTCACGGTATGTCTATACTATTTTAACGATTTTATTGGCTTTTCAAGCTGGACTATCCAAAATCGAAGTCACCAAAGTTGTACTTTCGTCTGGCAGAATGTTTTCGCTTCAGACATCAGTTTGACAAAGCAACCCGAAGCTACAACGAGGCGCTTCGATTATCAAAATGTTTTTCACATGATGACGTTCAGATGCAAAAGAAGTGTGAGGAGTCATTACACAAGTGCAACACTAAAATGACTCCGACAGTTCCATTGGAAAGCAGATTTGTTCCCGGCGAAGCGAATCCACCCAAAGCTGCTAAAAAGCCAGCTCCAGTCGGCTCACCACCTGTTATCTCCGCCGCTCGCATTCACGATCCTGAGAAAGTTAAGGCCGAATTTATCGGAGCCGGGAAGGGATGGGGCCTCGTTGCCACTTCGGACATCAAAACAGGTGAGTCCCCGAAACACTGTTACCAGGAGAGAGGTTTTCTGATTGACATCATCTGTTTTCAATTATAAGGCGAATCGTTACTCTGTGAATATCCGTACTCAATTCGTCTGAAGGTGGGCAGCCAACTGACACATTGTGCACATTGTTTGAAACCCAGCTCCGTATTGAAGCCGTGCCCCGGTTGCCGCCAGGTACGAAATCTATCGATATATTATAAAATTGTGTAATAAGAATAAGAACTGCAATCCTCTGATTTACTAGCTAACGTTTTCGTTTAATTGAAGGTGGGTTTCTGCAGCAAAGTGTGCGAAAAAGGAGCCTTTTTGCCAATGAAGTCAAAATCTCCGCTCGAAAAGCGCGCCTATCATCGGTTTGAATGTGGCATTCTCAACTCTATTCGTCTGAAGAATTTTTCTGGAAAATTGAAGATGACCCCCATCAGTGGGCCTGAAACAGCGATTTTGGCGTTTGGTTGCATTGCCGACACCGATAGTGACGATCTTCTCGCCGCTATTGGCCAGTATTCCCGGAAGAACGTGAGTACCAGTGTGTTTCCAATTGCCATGCATGACGCGATATTCCATATCACTTGATATTAATATTCCCAATGGTTGCCACAAAAGGAATTTATTCCGATATATACTCGTATATGACTGCCTTGCTGTGCATAGGTTCCACCGAATGACCCGAATTTGACGAAGGACTCCGTGAAGATGGGCCATCCCGCATTCATTGGAGAGGCCTTCTACGAGACACCCCCACGGGTCTTTGACTGGAACAACTACTCCTCGATCTGCTGGATGCAACCACCGAATAACACAGACATTGTTATCCTCTGGAGCTTTACCGTCGCATCAGTTTACCTCGCTTTCCTTCTCTTCGTTAGTCCAATTCTGACCCTTACATTATATCTCATAAATTTCAAGTGTACATGTGTTCGGTTTTTCGTCTTAATAGATTGGCGGTTACCCCATGGATTGGAGCTGGGAGAGTCTGTTAAAGTCTCCGGCACCGAAGATGCCCCAACTCGATGCTCCTCCGGCAAGCTGGGTTGCGGCCTGCATCTTGTACCACCTACGTCAGTTTCTCGTCCACTCTGCGGACTACGGTGCGGCTTCTATTCGGCAAGATCCCCAATCCCTCAACAGGACCGTTGTTGCCGGTGGGCCCGCCGCCAAAGCAGTCTATTCGGCTCTAGGCCTGCTGCAGCACGACTGCTACCCGAATACGTTTCATTTTTGCCAGGCCAACGGCGTCATCGAACTGATTGCCTGGCGCCCGATACGCGCCGGTGAAACAATAACCACGAGCGCAATAAGCAGCTTCCTTCGGGTGCCAATGGAGGCACGCCAGAAGACACTGCAACAGGTTTTCAACATAAAATGCGAATGCCGCGCCTGCCGCGAGAATTGGCCTACATTTGATCAAGCAATGGCTCAAGGGGCAATGCCCGAGTTTTGTATTTGTGATCGATGTGGCGATGAGATTGATACATCGACGACGACTACACGCCAGTCACCTCGTCTGTGCCAGTGTTCACCCACCGATGTGCAGGCTCCACGATTGAAGCAAATGCAAAGCATTCTAGACAGCTACGCAGACTCCATGCAAAAGGTGGAGACGCTCTCAAGATCGTCGAATCCGGCAAATACCAAGAAAGCCATCCGATTACACTGCGAACTTCTGGAAAGAATTGACAAGATTCTGCCACCTACCTGCTTGTTTTACATGGACGTATATCAGAGAGTCGGCAGTGTCTTCTCCCGTATTCGCGGTTGCCAAATGATTGAGATGGCCGATCCTGTTGACTATTCTTCTATCCCTCCGTCGACTTCATGAAACATTTTTTCCTATTTTTTTATTTTTTTCAACATTATCGGCCTTATCCTTCTCTTATAGTAAACATTTTAAAAAAATTACTTGTCTACTCGATATCGGTGGCCCCGCCGGAACATGCTCGCGGGCTTTCCAGGGCCATTTAATTATCGCGTATGGAGGACCAATTTCGTAGTATGTGCATGGATGACAACTGTGTTGTTTAGATTGTGATGATTTATGTGAAGGCTATGATCAAACGAGTTGCCGCCATCTAAGTATCTGTAATTGGATTCCAGTCAGATGAACATCACTATCAATTGTGAAGAACAACATCTCTAGAAATTCCGATCGGATTTTTCCGGCAAATTCAATGAAATACTTCAAACGAATGCCCAAGAAGATTTAAAAAAACTAGACGGCCTTTACTTGAGCGAAATTGTGGACGAATGTTTGTAAACAAAGATGCGATTGCGTCTACTGTATCAACTTAAATTTTAGTTGTTAGACCAAATATGGAGGTAGTTGGTTTTTATGTAAATGAAAAGAAGAAATTCGGTTTAAAAGATGGAGTCGAGATCTTTTCCTGTCTGTTCTGCGTAAATGTAAGCGTTCAGACGGCGAATTATCGAACTTGGTTAGAAAACTTTCTTTTGTATAGTTATTAACTATTTAACCTGCAGTTTATTGTAATCTGCAGGGCTTTCGCCATTAATTGACAAGACAACCTCGATTAAATACTCAAAGAACTCATCTGAGGAGACTTGGGATTTGTAAATGCCGAACTTTAATTGAGAACGCAGTTAAACCTCTAACGGCCAGTGTCTTAGTTAGTTATTATGTCAGTGGTTACTCACCATGCGCCAACCAGCGACAGCAACTAACTGTTTCTCGCTCTACGTCAAACGGTTATTCAAGGCGAATCGTCGGTTCGTTGAGTTGGATGAAGGCTCCTCTTGCCATACACGCAAGATCCTCTTAACTCTCCCAACTTTTAATCAATCGCAGAAATTGCTGTTGTAAGCCCCTATGTTCGTCATACAGATAAGAGATGTGGTTGCACCTCTGTTATCCGAACTGATGAATATATGTCATATTTGTAATGCTTCTTGTCTTATAGAAAATAAAAAATACTATCTCTACAAAAAGTGTCTTTTATACATAATGGATTCGTGATTCATGCTCGTGTTTATAACAACGTTCCATACCATTATTGGGAGAATTTTCTATTCCACCGCAGTGCTGGACCACATAAGTTAGATATAGTTTCAGTTACAAAGATAACTTTTTTATTGTTATTTTTACGTTTTAAATCTGGAAACAATGGACAAGATTCTGCCGCGCACCTGCTGGATCCACATGGACACATATCAGAGAGTTGGTGACGTGTTTGCCCGTGGCCGCGGTTGCCAAATGATTCAGATGAGTGAAACTCTCTAATGACCTTCCACTCCTCTGTCGACTCCATAGAAAAGGTTTTTCAACCTGTCAACATTTTGTATTTTTCACATAATTATCATCCCATTAATACTGGCAACATTATCGGCATTATTGCTCTCTCGTTTAACCTTAATATTTTGAATTATTTACTAATCTACTCGAAGATCAAGGCCCCAATAACCAATGGTCGCAGACTAGACAGGGCTCTCATCGCGACAATATCAACTGTGTCGAAGGTGTATGGATGACAAATCTTGTTGTTCTGGTTGTGATGATTTATTGGAGTGTAAAGATCAAAGGTCTAGCCGCCATTCGAGTGAAGTGTACTTGTAAATTACACGGCTAACACCCAGACGACCATTAAACCCAGCCTGCCAAAAATCTGCACTTGTTCAATAAAAACGATTACATTCGATGCATCTTGGATGCAGCAGAAGGACAAGGAATGACGTCTCCGTCGTAATTAAAATTCTCTATATTTTGGGACAAATGAATCCTCTGTATTGATCCTTAAATCGATGCTTTTGAGTCAGTTATTTGGAGTGGTAGGGCTTCTAGTATATTCTTATTTGCTTGAAGTCAAGGAATCCCCGCCGTCAGTTATGTAACGTGTTACGTTCGGTTGCTGTATGCCTTAGAGTCAAATAAAATGTACCCCTCAAATAGTCTCCGGTGTTGTGGTTTTCGTTGTTGTCTCTATTGTGTGGTATTTTTATTTTCCCACTTTAGCAGAACCACTAGGTAGGAGAGTTCACGCGAAAATCTGTCCGACTCCCACCACTTTACTCCTAAGGCTAAATCAGCAACGCGACGCTCAATCCGTAAAATGGAAAACAGACTACGTGTGCAATAACGAATTCGAATTCACCAAATCATCCCCTGTGCAACATTTCGGCTCCATGGTCTTTGTAATGTGGTAGTCGCCCCCTAATCAAAGAGAAGCAGGACAGCGCACACTTGTACCATGAACAAGTCGGCATTGCGATCTCCATGCCAACCGCTACATCGGCGCCCTTATCTCGCCTCCCTACGACGAGTCGTGCCTTTGTCCTTCACACAGGCCTAAAATTCTGTCAACCATTCCCGAATCTTAGAGTTATTCTTGAATTTCAACCTCGGGTTCCCGTTCACATCTGTTGTGGCCAGTTCACTTCACCCATCGTGTGCGTTGACTTCCAACTCGGTGTCCAGTTCCACATGGATATTCGTGGTGGACGTCTACAATACGCTGGCACTAAAACAGATATTTCTGTAGTAATGGTAAACCTTTTCCGGCACTAAATTTCAACTTGGGTAGGTGAATCTCTTTGACACCGAAGTTACAAATTTTTGACATTTTGCACAAATCTATCGGAGACGGCCAAATTAAAATGGATGCGTTGTGAGTATATTTCGCAAAAACGACAGACATTAATCAGAATGTACTCCCTCACAAGAATAGGCTCGGCAATCCATCATCCTCATGGGATTAACGATTTTATGCAGACAACGGTTGTCTACCCCCTGTCTGCACCGAATCGACGGAATTCATGCACTAACTCCAAACATACCAATGCAATCAAACACCTAGACAAATGGACAAATCAATTTAAAATTGAACTGATAGTGACTTGGCGTGTACCTGAACATAAAAGATTTTAAAATAATATTAAATACAAATCCGAATCTTGTGTGCGATAAATATGGAACAAATAGGAAAGCATTCATTACCTACATCATTTTGTCTTTCTATAAAAATAGTTTTCGGGATTAGAAAGATGCCGTGGTAGAAATAGATGAGGAATATTGCGCGGTTGTCATGATCTGACGGTCACTTGGATCCATGTATTCTTCAAATAAATGTGGCCTAACACAAGATAAAGCAAACAGAAAATTCATATAAACCTAAAAAACTCAAAACATAAACGCAGAATGCCAGCCAGCAAAGTGACCTATCGGTGCACCACGATAGATCAAACGTTTCTGAAACTAGTGTCTTTAAAAAACGACGAACCTACGGAACTGCGCGTTGAGGATTACCGGGCAGTTGAAATGATGAATGTGATTTTTTTCGTTTTTATTCCTACGCCGGGAGTTATGGCATTTTCGTGTTAACCCGATTTGCTCTGTCGCAAGAGACTGACCAACCTTCAAAAGATAGAAGCACCTGTGTAACCGTTTTGACAAAATTTGCGCCAAAAAAAACGAATTACCCATGAGAATCTCCGCTTTAAAACGAAAATGTTCACAATCAAAAGTCTCGCATGGAAATCCCTGTTTTTATTAAGTAAATACACAACGGCGACATGACTTGCGGGATCATTAAATAATCGAATATCTTAAACACAAGAAAACTGGGCTCCAGTTGAAATGACAGCCCTCATGGACAAGCGAACCTGTAACAGATACACAACGTCACATCTCCACTCCCTTCAAGTTCGAGTTTCGTTTTCAAATTAAACACTGGTTTTTAATTGAACAGCATCATCTCTTCATGGATTGGGGTTATTGTAGAGGGTCTACAAATTATGACTGAAAACTGATGTATTGCAAATGAGTCCTGCGTCAACGCTTACAGATTTCGATTCTTTTGCGACATTATTAGATGACATATCGACATCTTTGGGGCTCTATCGTAGCTATTTTCCACTGCGAAATGGTTTTTGCAAATAAACACAAAACATATTTGGGCCTTGGAGTAGTTTATAGTTCTTTTGTTTAGCGATTGCATCATTTGCTTTACCCAAACTCACATGTGGACGAAAGGGCGGCGCCTCGACGTTTCTCACTCTCT
Source organism: Proteocephalus fallax (assembly GCA_028672205.1). Classification (NCBI taxonomy): domain Eukaryota; kingdom Metazoa; phylum Platyhelminthes; class Cestoda; order Proteocephalidea; family Proteocephalidae; genus Proteocephalus; species Proteocephalus fallax. Next base: position 220,299 of record JAPUBX010002202.1, on the reverse strand, counting down.
CGAGGATTTCGTCGGCCGAAGTATCGGGCAAACCGAACGGTTTAGTCAAGAAGAAGACTTCGGGCATGATTATGGCGGAGGCGTAAACGTCGCCAGGCCGTGTTCCTTGCACTTCCAGAGAGTAATTTCTCAGGAGTTCTGGGGCGGTCCAAAATAAACCTTCAATGCTCGACACCAGGACGGGGTGCAACTGTCATCGTTAGATAAATGTAATCCCGAGAATATTTAAATAATTGTGGAATATGTGCTGCACACTAGATACATAATTTTATTTTCACAAAACTCACATGTGGACGAAAGGGCGGCGCCTCGACGTTTCTCACTCTCTCGAGGATTTCGTCGGCCGAAGTATCGGGCAAACCGAACGGTTTAGTCAAGAAGAAGACTTCGGGCATGATTATGGCGGAGGCGTAAACGTCGCCAGGCCGTGTTCCTTGCACTTCCAGAGAGTCATTTCTCAGGAGTTCTGGGGCGGTCCAAAGACGATCTAGTTTGGTTCAACGAAAGAGTTATTTAGAGCACATGGTAATATTATTTGCTAAGTTCAATGAAACCCGTTTTCCATTTAATCATAGTTGTTTATCGAAAGGTAAGATGAAATTGAAAACAACCTTTTGATAAAGCGACCGACTCCGTTTTAGTGAGCTTGAAGAAATCCGGCATTCCGAAATCAGTAATTTTCAAGACCTAGCGACCACCTATTACGCAATTCGTTGATTGCAGGCGGCCATGAACTTGGAGGCTAGTTGCATGCAAATATTTCATTCCCTGCAACAAAACGTAACACCTTGGCGATGTGGTATTTGCGAGAATTTGTCAGAGGAATCAACGCACCATCACCAGGTCGGCGAGAAGAGAAACCTTGAACTCCCAGTCCAGTGTAATGCTTTTATTCTCAAGGACATCCTAATAAGAAAGGCACATTTTGTCACAAACTCCGTAGATTGCAAATAACAGTGCCTTTTAGTTCCTGCTCTGAACGATTGTTCTTGCCCTCAATGCTCGACACCAGGGTTCTTTTGACCAAAGGTGTTCATAAATTGGTTTACAAAATCTTGTCTTACTCTGAGACTGCCGCGGTCGACGTGGTCGAAGATTAGACTGTATGAGTCGGGGGTGATGTAACACCCGATGAAGGCGTTTATGTTTTTGTGTCGAACCTCCCGTAATCCGATTGCAAATTTGACAAGTTTCGTGTCGAGAATGACATTGACCAGGGGCATTTTCTTCAAGAAAACCGGTTCACCCTACGAACGCGCAATCAAAACGTGTACAAATGAATTGAAGAAACGTTACCAATTGAATTAAAAAACCATTAAAATATTAAGATATTTCACAATCGATACTAACGTTAATGTAAGCGACGTTTTTGCTGCATTTATTGCCGCTCTTAGAGAAGATTCTTGGAGCGGATGGGCTATTTGAAATGATTCGATGAAATGACGCTTCCTCCCTCCCACAGGCTCCGAAGACAATAAGCTCTCCGTCGCCTATAGAGGGTGAAGTCAATTGACGAAAATATTCCAGGCCACGAGTCCGGATTATATTGCGCTCGTTTACGTGTGTCTAACTGGTTGGACCTAATCCTTCTTCTATAACAATATTAGCCTCGATTATCTGTAATTCGAGGATTCGGTCATGAGTGGAAACGTACCGCAGTTTCCGGGCAGCGTGCAACTGAATGAATAGTCGACATATTGTCGGAAATTCAGTAAGTTCTTATTGCAATTCATAAAAAGGTTTATGCGACGTGCGATCTGCCGACGTTTATACCACGGCGTGAGAATTCAATGCACCAGCTTACCTCTGAATCCTGCTTCGAAATGACATCCTCTTCGTCAATGCGCGCAAACTCTATGTCATCCTCGAAAAACACCAGTTTAAGGGCAGTTAATCGCTTTGTTTTACTTTCCATCCTCCTTAATGTGGGTGCGCAAATTAATCTTGAACCCATAATCAACATACCTGTACACGGAGAGTATTCCGAAATAGTAGATACCCAGAGGAATAAAGCCAGCGAAAAACAACAGAACGGAGGTTTGCATGGAACCTAGAATAGTTGGTAAGAGTAGATCGCTTAACCACCTACCAATGTCACAAGAAGCCGCCAAACATGGAGTTTTCGTGGGACCTAGACCGTCGCCCGGCCACGTTTTCATGTTGACAACTTGCGGCAGAATCAATGGATTTCGAATGACGTCACATAGTGTGAAGACCGATTGGTAGTTCGATTTCAGCGTCTCCATCCATCAAGGACCTCAGGTGGTTGGAATTTTGGATCAAGCCCGAAGACGAACACGTCCAATTGGCTTTGAATTTGAAAATTGTTGAAGGAGTCGAACTGGAAGGTGATATTTGGGAGCGTGGACATAGAGATCTTCTGATCTCCTAGCTAACGTTTTCGTTTAATTGAAGGTGGGTTTCTGCAGCAAAGTGTGCGAAAAAGGAGTCGTTTTGCCAATGAAGTCAAAATCTCCGCTCGAAAAGCGCGCCTATCATCGGTTTGAATGTGGCATTCTCAACTCTATTCGTCTGAAGAATTTTTCTGGAAAACTGAAGATGACCCCCATCAGTGGGCCTGAAACAGCGATTTTAGCGCTTGGTTGCATTGCTGACACCGATAGTGACGATCTTCTCGCCACTATTGGCCAGTATTCCCGAAAGAATGTGAGTACCAGTGTGTTTCCAATTGCCATGCATGACGCGATATTCCATAGCATTTGGTATTAATGTTTCCAATGGTCGCCACAAAAGGAATTTATTCCGATATATACTCGTATATGACTGCCTTGTTATACATGGTTTCCATCGAATGACCCGAATTTGATGAAGGACTCCGTGAAGAGGAGAGGGGAGGCCTTCTACGAGACACCCCCACGGGTCTTTGACTGGAACAACTACTCCTCGATCTGCTGGATGCATCACCGAATAACACATACATTGTTGTCCTTTGGAGTTTTACCGTAGAAATTAGTTTATCTCACCTTTCTTCTCTATGTATGTCCATTTCCGAGCCATCATAAAATTTCCCAATGAATACTCAATGTGCATATGTGACTCAAAAAACGTCACAATAGATTGGCGGTTATCCCATGGATTGGAGCTGGGAGAGTGTGTTGAAGTCTCCGGCACCGAAGATGCCCCAACTCGACGCTCCTCCGTCAAGCTGGGTTGCGGCCTGCATCTTGTACCACCTACGCCAGTTTCTCGTCCACTCTCCAATCAGTTGTCAATTCTTTTTTTTCCACGTTTGAGCAAAACAGAGCTTGTAGAGGGTCGGTGATGGTTGACAAGCAGACCTTGTAGGATGCCATCTTACCCTGCTGATATGCGGTTGCTTACTATCAGCATTACATTTTTTTTTAATTTCACTCCGCGTCGCAACAAATGTTAAGACTCTCTTAGACCCATTAAGAACTAACCCTGATGGGTTTCTGCCGAGCAATTCCGCCATTTGTCAAAGTATTCAACCCATTACTTAACCTTGCCTTCAGTTTCTTGTAATATCAGTCTCACTGTAAAGGAGGGATTCTTGGGACTGCCGCTTGTCAAATGCAAGTCGAATAAGGCGGAATAGCTTTCAAAGTCTCGTGTCTTATCCGTGACTTCGACCCCTTTTCGTTTTGGTCCAGCCATTTCGAGCGTGTGGCATGTCTTCTGAGCTATTTCGAGTTGAGAACGCCTAGTAGACGGGTATCTCTGGTCGGCGCTGATTGCGTGATTGTTTTTGGTGATTCAATTATATCGGCGACGTTTCGCGATTCCTAGATCGGGTTCGGTGGTTTTTTCCACAGACCTTTTCATCGAGTGCAACTACTGTCCGGCGGATGGCTTCTCGTTGGGGCTCGTAAGTAGGTCCGACGCAAGGGCATCAGAGAGGTGTTATGGTGTATAGACGACTGGTAGAGTGTAGCAACATTCTTCTACGGGTTGCCAGGAGTATTTTGAAGCACATGCGCCCACAAGATTGTGGTGCGATCGGTTCTTTTTTCCATTCAGTAATGAATTATTATTGCCAACCGTAAAATAACATTACTCCTCTGACATCGTCACGTGGGAAGTAGTGCTCCTATTTGTATCGCGTAGCATGCAGATCGTTTTGTACATCTAGTTTGCGTAGTGATAATCACTACGCTATTTATACATATTAAAGCCTAATTACGTTCAGTAGAAATGCTAATCTAGCAGGCATTAAACACAGAGACAACTGAGATATTTGTGCAAATGGCTAGACCTTGAAAACACGCGTGACGCTGGCGACATCTAATGGAATATATGTCCAAAATGAAGTCTAGGGCACGCCACTACGCACAGCCTAATTGCCGTGCATTTTACTACGTGGATCAGCCAATCGTGCTTGTGCGAATAGAGATAACAAAACATACAAAAAACAATGCGACTCTAATATGCGTTTTACTTGGAGCCAACTAAAAAACTATGATATGCTCCACCACCATGAACTAACTTGCGACACTGTTTTCTGCTATCATACTTCATGCTACTATTTCCGCGAAGATAGGATTTTTGACTGAGTCATTTAAGATGGATGTAAGTACGTATATAAAAGATTGTCACGACGATATTGGCGGCTACAGAAACCTCTGCTATTCTGGAGTCAAGACATAATTTACTGGCTCGAGAGGACCGGCTTAAGGAGAAACGGGTTTGATTTCTTGGAACCAACCTAGGCAAAAATAGCGCCAAAAAGAAGAAATCGTTCATTGGGACGGAGGCACCAATGGTTTTCGTGCTGGCTGAATCTCAACGGCATCGAGATCTATCATGCTTGCAAGAATGGAATTGCCCGTCAAATATACTTGAATGTAGTCGAATCATTTGATCGAAATAATCTCAAGCATCGAAACAGTAAGACCAGAAGAATGTTTCATGCATACACCTACCACCACACAGGTGATTCATACGCTATAATTAATAAGGTCCTGTCAAGTCTGAAAACATGCTCTGAGTCGGGCCTTTATGTTTGCGTAGATTGGCAAATTGTTCAAAACATTCGGAAGTCGTTAATATTGCTAGCATGAATCGGTGGATTATTATTTGAAAAATACAAAATGTTGGCGAAATGGAGTTTCAAAGTGGGTGGTTTAAGGGGGGGCGGTGTGAGTATGGAAAGGACACTAGAGAGTTTCGCTCATCTGAATCATTTGGCAACCGCGGCCAAAGGCAAACACGTCACAAACTCTCTGATACGTGTCCATGTAGATCCAGCAGGTAGGTGGCAGAATCTTGTCAATTCTTTCCAGAAATTCACAGTGTAATCGGATGGCTTTCTGCGTTTTTCCCGGATTCGAAGATCTTGAGAGCGTCTCCACCTTTCGCATCGAAGATGTGTAGCCGTTTACAATGCTGTGCATTTGCTTCAATCGTGGAGCCTGCACATCGGTGGTTGAACACTGGCACAGACGAGGTGACTGGCGTGTAGCCGTCGTCGATGTATCAATCTCATCGCCACATCGATCACAAATACAAAACTCGGGCATTGCCCCTTGAGCTATTGCCTGGTCCACTGTAGGCCAATTCTCACGGCAGGCGCGGCATTCGCATTTTATGTTGAAAACCTGTTGCAGTGTCTTCTGGCGTGCCTCCATTGGCACCCGAAGGAAGCTGCTTATTGCGCTCGTGGTTATTGTTTCACCGGCGCGTATCGGGCGCCAGGCAATCAGTTCGATGACGCCGTTGGCCTGGCAAACGTGAAACGTATTCGGGTAGCAGTCGTGCTGCAGCAGGCCTAGAGCCGAATAGACTGCTTTGGCGGCGGGCCCACCGGCAACAACGGTCCTGTTGAGGGATTGGGGATCTTGCCGAATAGAAGCCGCACCGTAGTCCGCAGAGTGGACGAGAAACTGACGTAGGTGGTACAAGATGCAGGCCGCAACCCAGCTTGCCGGAGGAGCATCGAGTTGGGGCATCTTCGGTGCCGGAGACTTTAACAGACTCTCCCAGCTCCAATCCATGGGGTAACCGCCGACCTATTCAAGTTGGAAATATTTTGTTATTTTCAAACCCCACGGGAAGCCTAAAAAAATCATTATTCAACCATATGCGAATGGGAAAAGTGTCCAGATATTCTAAATACATGCATTTTCGATAACATTTTCTTGGTCTCTACGTTAAACTAAATTTATTATCGACCAACAACGAACCTCTGCGTTCTGTTGCCCGTGGCAGTTGCCACTTTATGCTGCGAAACCGTTCAATAACACAAGACAGCTTTATCTCACTCAACACTAATCTATTTCATAACCCTCTTGTCGCCTTAAGCTCAGAGTACAATCGATGTAACTCGCAAGACACAACATCACCGACACCCATTCTATTGGAACCCCATTGTCTACCGTGCACCCCGAACCCATGCCATGACCTTATGGTGTTTAAACGAATTATTGCGTCATGTTTCTGTTGACTCTATGTTGTATCGCTAGTGTGTTTTATTGCTCCATATCTTCTACTACTGCTCAAGACGACTACGATTGGACAGGTTTGCTCCATTTATGGTAGTGATAGGTTAGAGTCACTAAAATGCGAATTACCAAAATTACTACTGTGACACAAAATCATCCAAACGATGAAATTGGAAAGCAGTGCCGTTTATTGAGTCACATATGCACATTGATTATTCATTGGGAAATGTTATGGTGGGTCGGAATTGGACTTACGTAGAGAAGGAAGGCGAGGTAAACTGATGCTACGGTAAAACTCCAGAGGACAACAATATCTGTGTTATTCGGTGGTTGCATCCAGCAGATCGAGGAGTAGTTGTTCCAGTCAAAGACCCGTGGGGGTGTCTCGTAGAAGGCCTCTCCAATGAATGCGGGATGGCCCATCTTCACGGAGTCCTTCGTCAAATTCGGGTCATTCGGTGGAACCTATGCACAACAAGACGGACATCTGGAAGGGCATGTAGCATGGCCCTGTGTTTTGGCAACCATTAAGAGACATCGATATACATTCAAATCAAATATCAAGTCTTGCATTATAATTAGCTAACAAGTTGGCACTCACGTTGTTGCGGGAATACTGGCCAATAGTGGCGAGAAGATCGTCGAAATCGGTGTCGGCAATACAACCAAACGCCAAAATCGCTGTTTCAGGACCACTGACTGGGGTCATCCTCAACTTTCCCGAAAACGTTTTCAGACGAATAGAGCTAAGAATACCACACTCGTACCGATGATAAGCTCGCTTTTCTCGTGGAGATCTTGACTTCATTGGCCGAAAGGCTCCTTTTTCACACACTTTGCTGCAGAAACCCACCTTCAATTAAACGAAAACGTTAGCTAGTAAATCAGAAGGATTGCAGTTCTTATTCTTATTACACAATTTTATAATATATCGATAGATTTCGTACCTCGCGGCAACCGGGGCACGGCTTCAATACGGAGCTGGGTTTCAAACAATGTGCACAATGTGTCAGTTGGCTGCCCACCTTCAGACGAATTGAGTACGGATATTCACAGAGTAACGATTCGCCTTATAATTGAAAACAGATGATGTCAATCAGAAAACCTCTCTCCTGGTAACAGTGTTTCGGGGACTCACCTGTTTTGATGTCCGAAGTGGCAACAAGGCCCCATCCCTTCCCGGCTCCGATAAATTCGGCCTTAACTTTCTCAGGATCGTGAATGCAAGCAGCAGAGATTAAGGGTGTTGAGCCTATGGAAGCTGCATTTTTCGCAACCTTGGGTGGATTCGCTTCGCCGGGAACAAAGCGGTCTTCCAAGGAAACCTCCAGAGTCTCGTCAGCGTTGCACTTGAGTAATGCCTCTTTACATTTCTTTTGCTTCTGAAAATCATTAGCCGAAAAGCATTTCATCAATCGAAGAGCCTCGTTGTAGCTTCGAGTCGCTTTTTCAAACTGATTTCGGAAGCGAAAACACTCTGCCAGACGAAAGTGCAACTTTGGTGACTTCGATTTTGGATAGTCCAGCTTGATAAGCCAATACAATCATTAAGACAATATAGACATACCGTGAGCGCCATCTCAATGTCCTCGATGGAAGAAGTGTACTGTTTTTCGAGAAACAGAATGTGCGACCGATTTCCATAACACAACGCTTTTTCACGATCTGACATCGCGCTAAATAGAGCCATCGTGTAAACTATTTTTGCGCGTTCTATTAGTCCTTGTCCAAGTAATAAATTGCCACGTTGTCTCAGTTTTGATGAATCGAGGTCAAACTTAATATCAGCTATTTCAAATTCAGAAGACGAAGAAAATAATTGTGCGGGAAGACTAGATACCGAAGAATCCTCGTCGCTCAAGTTAACGCTTTGCAGTACCTTGATCAAACAAAGGACGCGTTCGAAGTCAGTCAAAGCGTCTTCGAAAATCGATGGCCATTCCGTGCGGATGTCTGAACTTCCAACATTGAACGCGCGAGATGCCTTACTAACGCGCGTCGTAAAGATGTCGTAATAAGGTCCGTTTTCTAATCGCGCCTTATTAAAAAGACACAATTAGTCGATCATATTTTGTGATTATTGGAACTGCATGTTTACGGCTCAGTAACATACTAATATGACGAATCTTCGGCTTTGAATGCGAATTTTCGTTTAGACATTTTATATACTATTATAAATCGAAACTGTTTTACGTAAATAATGTGTTTTATGTTTGAAGTTAATTAACCATAACGATCATCATTTTCAACTTATAATAGTCTACTGAACAAGTTACAATTTAACAAAAACGCGTGCATCGTTGTTTGTGTGAAGCATATGCAAAGCGAAGTAAACCCAAACACTCAAAAACAACGCATTTTAAATACCGACCATTCTATCACACATTCGTCGGAATACGTTAACCTTGAAATCGATCGACTTTAACACGAATAAAATCACCAAGCAATTTAAAATATATATATTTGGTATTTTTTGCTTATTTATATGCTGATTCGTTTATTTTTGTTACGAATCGGTTACGTTAGAGAGCCATTATATTATTTGTACTGTAATCTCTAGATCCCAAATAACCTGCAAATCCGCCATATCATTTTTTTATTTAACTGAACCTTTTCCCTGTCCATTAAATATATTTGGTAAAGTACCATGGTCCTGGTCTCTCTCGCTGCTTATACTGAGTAGTTATGCATATAAATTCTTTGTCGAATCAGTTTTTCGAATTTGTTACTTTATCATTATTGACTGTATGTGCTTAAATCAACTCTAACTTCAAATGGCCTTACACAAATGTTTCTGGCTACATACTCCCTTCTACTCTCTGTAGTGGGTTAAGATAATTTACATTCATTAGGAGTACAAAATCCCCGTATTACCCCAAGGAATAAATCAACTCCGTCGGTTAATCTCATAACGTTAAGAAAATCAACAAAATAAACTGCTATTTTGGTTGTTGTAATAAACAGGGTGAAAATCCGAATCATTGTATTGTGTCAACACAACAGTTTAGACGTCAGAAGAAACGTCCATTTTACCAGGGCAGTATTGCGAAGCAAAATTGTGGGAAGTTTACTATCATATTATTGATTATTTTAACTCCACGAGATGCATTTCGGTATTATAAAATATTTGTCCCTAAAACATTTAAATGCGATTTCAATATGCTTAGATAGATATGAATCATCTATCTAATTAGAAAACTTGTTAATAATTGCAACTGTTCATCGGCGCGATCTGTTTAAATAATTTGGTATTATGCTCTCGCCAAACTGCGGTCCCTAAATACGTTAACGACCCGACCCTACGCCATGGCTGCAAGATGGACGAGGATTCCGGTCTGATGCGATTTCATTTCGGGGCCATGGCAACTAGGGAATGGAATTAAAATTAATGGAATACGACTGTTCTATTTCCGAGTGGGGTGTCGTGATTTTAAAATTATCACAGTTGCGTATCTCGATACTTATGGACGACGCCCTAGCTTGCTATCTACATTACAATAAAAGGAAGTACTTTTGCGACCCGTCCAAAGATGTTCAATTATGTCTTCGGATGAGAGCTTTAATAGGGGGCCGAAGAAAAGACAAAGGAACGATAATCCTCTGTTATTTATAGGGCTGCACGAATGCCCAAGTTGCTAATGAGATGGCAGCATGTTACCAGACCGATCGGACGTTTATGTAATAATCAGTGAAAGAGGTGGAATTTTTCACTGAATAATTACTCAAATTAGTAATTTAGCGAAATATGGGTGTACGTGAGGAAATGATATATTCTCCAAGAATAAGTTAACATGTATGGCTTTCAAAATTTATACAAACTGTTTCAATTTTCTTTCAATGAAGGCTTGACTATTAAAAGAGATCGAACAATGCAGTAGGGTGCTTTCAAGCAAAATAATCGTCAAGTTAAAATAAGTATACGTCGACCTTATAGCTTGCAAAGCATTAGTTGTTCCTTGTTTTAATGTTGCTTGATGCTCGCATTTAAACCTTTTGTTGTGGGGCCTTTTGACGGCCACCACCATTAAAAATAAATTATTTTTCTTTTTTGGAAAATCTGTTTGTTTTCAAAATATCTTCATCTATCTTTTTACTGCACTTTACAAAAAACAATAATTTTGTTTTAACTCATCAATTTCATGGATTTACCATTGATCAAACGAAAATACTCGCGAAAACAGCTCACTGAATACCGCAAAAACTAAATTGTTGACGCAAATCTATCTGAGACCCTTCTAAAGTGCAAATAGCTGTCTCACGGGTTATTTTGTAAAAAGGCATTGATTAATCAATATGTTAATCGCATTAATAATGCGGCTTTAATCGACCGACCGCATGAGAACAGCGGTTTTGTGCCTACAACTACTGCACTCTCTAATCGCTGCTCGTATTTTAAGTGACCCCTCCCATCCCCTCTATTCTAGTTTATCTGAATGTAAATCTCTTCGACCAATGCGTAGACTATACCGTTCAATACCAACAAGAACGGCGGCATGTCGCAATTCGGTCATTCCCTATTTGTCCCCATTTTTAGTTTCATCGGAGCAGGTGAAACACATCTAATACTTGTTATACTGCCTCTTTTAACTGCTGAAAGTTTTGGTCCTCGTGACCTCAATAAAGCCACTACAATTATATTATAAAAATTATTATAAACAAACCCAACAACGGCTAAGTGATCTATTTCCCGGAGACCAACTCTAGGACAGTCATTCTCCTCATCTCAAGAGTATATAATTATTGAATCAAGTGTCCCGCTCAAATCCATAAAGTAGTCATAAAAAACTATCATACAACTCCCTTCGAACCTCTAGCCTCGAGAATGTCTGGAATATGCAAAAACAATGGTGGCCTCGTCTGATGGGGTTTAGATCCGTCACCTCCCCAGGTAATCTTAGAAAGGGCAGTGCGATTGGCAGTCGCATGAAAGAAGCACGATCTATTTGAGGGCGTTGCATTCACTGTGAATTAAAACAAAAGGGCGTTAACAAGTCAATATATAACACAGCTGCGATTGTGTGGGCTTTTCGTGGGCCATGTCACGATTTAAGAGCACTCACCATGGTTTTTAGAAATTGCATCACCTGCCTTTCAATAAAATGAGTTATGCTCAGTGAAAATAGGATTTTAATTATGCACAATCATCGTGGAGGCATGGAGACGCTTCATCGACAGGCAAAGCATTTAGACAGTGATGCAAAGTTTCAAATAAAGAAACACCAACCATGTCTTCTGCTGTGCATGACTATCACAGAATTATTAGTTTAGAGATTATCTCCAAGTTCATTTCCAGCGTATAATTTGTCTTAAACACGAAAACTCGATACCATCAAAATCGCACATCGTTTTGTTGGCCCAATTACACGTGATCTGCCAGCTGAATCACGTTATGGCTAACAATATTGTCCGTTTTGTCCCTAGTGCATGGTCTGCTTTAGGTCGTGTGATCCAAACAATTTAATGCGTTAAATAAATGAAAGACCCGCGTGGTCATTGTACTTTTAAAACGTTATACAAAGCGATGCATGTCACCCATCCGTTTGCGAATTATCGTAATCAACGGGTGGCCTTCGAAATGAAATCAAACAAAATTTATTTATACGCAAAAATACGCTCTAACCAAACCATTGCTTACTTACTATTATTTAAATTAGCAATCTATTCCCCCTTCCCTGGGCGTTATCGCGATTGGGAACTCTTTGGCCAGCTGTTTCTCCCTTTGTAGTCTGGTCCCATTGGCTAGGTCCAAGAAGACGTAGCTTTCGGTCCATGCCCATCTCTGCAATTCTACACAGTTGAGGGACCGGTGAGTGCATTTAAGTGCTTTTGTGCTTATCGGTGAACCGTGGCACCGGATCAGTGGCGTGATTCTCGTGTTACCATTATGCTTCATCGGTTGCTCACCAGGGGTCAGGGTTTGCGAGGACATGGTGTGAAATTTATGCAAACAGATTAGCTAGTGGTTTGCCAAGGTACAGGAGCGTTCAGGCAGTAATTAAATCATTTTAAGGAAGCCCTTGGGGTGTTTGTTAATTAAAACCACAGCTTGCTCAAACACTATCAATCTCGTCAAAATAGGCATCTAGTAGTTAAATGTCATACTCAATCGGTTAGCACAAGAATGGTGATGGTGTCCTGGGGTTTATGAAAGGGAAGATGGAACAACAATGTTAGCCGAGTTACGGTGTAGTGACCTTAAATGTCCTTTATGTCCCACACATGACATCCATTATACTGGCACCCAATTGGCAAACGCACACCACATGCTGTGACCTTAACGTGGATAAATTAAGACAACATCGACGACCCTTGGCCGGCCCCAACGTTTGACCACGGCACGCCACACGTGTGTCCAGACAGGACTCGCCTGCAGCGGGCGCTAAGCATCGCTCCTTGTCGGCGTTTTCGGCCCAGGTCGGGCCCTAACTATTGTTCGAATAATAAACAATATTATTCATTCCCGACCTTCGTCTTTGGCCATCGTGCCTTTCTGATTTTTGGGCCACGAAGTCTTCGAATCACCATAACGGTACTTAATCTGCGTCAACTGCAGTTTATCTGAGGTTATCGACATCGCATTAGTCAATCAATGGTTTTGGGTATATCTGACTCATCAATTGGTATTACCCAGTTGGGCGCCCTTAAAACGTTTTAGAACGAATAGATATTACTGGCAACTAGGAAACTCATACGACCCATATAATATCCAAATATTAAGTAATGTCGGTTATGCCTTGGTATACGCCATTTGTTTCGATGATACGACCCTACGCCATGGCTGCAAGATGGACCAGGATTTACAAAAGCTTGGCGAGGCTATCATTCGGGTGTGCGCCTGCAATTCAGCGAATTAGAGCCTGCTTGGTTACGGAAAACGGCTTCTGCATCATACTAAATTTAACCAGCCCGATTGACAAGCGATATATACCCTCAGCTAGCATAAAGTTTGGTTTTTAATCATTCGAAATGTAATTTTTCGCCAGTAAACCGTGGCGGATTGATGGAGGTGTTAAGGTAGCGTTGAGACTTGCTCAGAAACTTCAATATAATTATTTGTCGCCCGATATGTAAAATGTTACACGAATGTTTTTCTTAAAGTAGTGTCGATTATGCCGTAAACTGGCGGTGTCTTCACTTTCACAAACCCAAGAAAATATATCTGATGCTAGTGCCTCGCGACGAAGTAACACTAGGGTGATGCTGCCGCCACAATTTTCACCGAAACACCACTCTGTCAAGGAAATTTAGTCAACTTAATTCCGAGTGACGTGCAACTAACACTGATATCTCTCCCTCGCAAGAGGCATTGTAGGGACCTACGGAGTCTCCTATGGAAAAGGCCTTTCAATGGCCGCCATTACGCGTTTGCCAAACTTTGTACACTTCAAGGGTTTAATTTGCCTTTCTTGCAAATTTATCTCCTTTTTATTTCGTTCATTCTTGTTCAATTATTTTGCACCTGTTATGTACAATCGCAACTTCTTATATCATTTTTGTCTGTTGTAACATTTAATGCTGAAAGTTCTGGTCCTCGTGACCTTAATAAAGCGAATACCATTATACCAACACTGACATCTCTCCCTCGCAAGAGGCATCGTAGGGACCTACGGAGTCTCCTACGATCACCGCTTAGTAGGCAAAGCCATGGTGGACAAACGGAGCAGGTATGCGTGACTTGCACACGTAGACGACGATACCCAATCCCTAACCACATCGCATGGTACAACACACTGAAACTTTGTTGAACATAAAGGCATGGCTGAGATAAGAGCGATAAATATATTTGTTTGCATACTACCATGGATGCAATACCAAACCATGCGGGTTCAGTCACATAGTAGGTTAAACCCGAGCGAACAAAACGACCCTCTTGGGTAGCTACATTCCGAAACTAGGGTAACACATTGTAGAAGGAAACTATCTCATTAAATTATAACTAACGTTTTTTAGTAAGCTTTAACACAAGGGCCGTACCATCAGGAATGTCGACCGTCAATATGGACGATGACGAAACACAGCCAACGGCGGCTCAACTCCGCGAAGTGATTTCAGGACTGGCGATCCTTATGGCAGAGTATCAAGACAGGATGCTGAACAAGGACCAGTCGTCGATCATCCCTACCTCGGCTATGGAAAGAGAGCCGATGCCCGTTACCCCTGTTCATTCCACACGACCGAACCCTCCCGACCCCGTTACTATCCGATCCTCTGCCACGCATGTAACCCCTCTCTCCTGCAGTAAACTCATATGCTTACACACATACGAAACCAAAACCCCACAACACCAACGGGAAATACAAAAGATATTCAATAATAAAATTGTAATTAAAGGGTTAATGGATTACATTGCAGTAAGGTCGGTTAAAAGAAGGTCGAATTTCACACTCCAAAGCGGCAACTGTTGCTCCAAAACCTCATCGGACACGCGCGAAAAGCCTAGAAACTGAAGACTTTTAGAGAGCGACTCGTCGCCTCTGAAGATAGCCGCGAATATTTGCGTGACTCCAGCGCCCTCTAGCCATTCCATGCAGTTGATGATACCCGAACTCTTGAGGCCCTGCACGGGAGGAAAAAGGACAACTGTGGTTGTTCTGTGAACGTAGACAGCCAGCCAATTCGACTTCGCACGTTTTCTTTCGGCTGCACAGATAGACTTCAATGAGGTGGGCGAATTAAGGTCTGGTACCCCGATCAGACACACATTACGCGGCACGCGACCGAATAGGTCTTTATCATCAGAGAAGAGGTCCTCCCTAGAAGGTGGACTTGACCCACAAGGGCTAACGCTTCCAGATGTAGAAACATCAAATATACGGCCGAGGCCAGGCGCAGGGACTAATAGAGCAGGGATGGGGTCGGTTATCAATGGCGAAAATCTGTTCCATCACAATTGTGGACTCGAAGGCGATTAAGAAACACAAACAAGAAATATAGAAATCAACGCGCGTGCTACCAAATTTATGCTAATGAATTGCGCACAGAGCAATTCAGTAAAACAAAACAGCAGCCAATCACACGAGCAAGGCTTTATTGACTAAATTATTTTCTGACCAATCATGTGGCAACGCCGAACGTGCGCGTGTCTGCGCCAGGTGGTCTACGTGTCTATCTAACGCTTTTGCGACTCTTCTGGAAAGCTAGATTACCGAAACTTCTACAAAAGCAGCATCACATCCGTTTTTAAGAATAAATAACCGTAAAAATAGCTTGGGCAAACATGTTTAACGTACTTTATAACACAATATGAATTTTCATAGAAAGTGAATAACGTTTTTATGTAGACATTTTTTGTGAAACCTATGGTGATGGAGATGGAAAATAAACCTGGCAGAATCCAAGCATCCACAAACCCAAATTAAATGGCTGCGGTTGGGGTTTAAATTATTTTATTATCAGAATACATTTGTTTCGGAATTTCATATTTACTAAAATTCAATATTTCACGCAAGATTTTTAAGTTAATTCGGTCGTTTGTAGCGCTGGTAATCCCGAATTCATGATTTGAGATTACAAATTATTTTTAAGCTGCTATATACACTTATGCATAATGTTTCATTTGAGATCCCTGAAAATTTAGATCAGCCTCGAAGCACATTAATCGAATTTGGAACCTTTTCATTTTTTAAAATAACCAAATTTTCATGCTAACCCATGGAATAGTTAAACAACATTCCCGCTATTGAAGCAATTCACCCTATATCTATTTCTATCCTTATCTGCTCGTATATATCCTTCTAGTTGCATAATGTTTCCATTTATCCTTTTGTATGCCTATAAATGAGACATTGATTCTGAGACATCAATGCTGAAAGTTTTGGTCCTCGTGACCTCAATAAAGCCACTACAATTATTTTTAAAAAAAATTATTATTATTATTCATTTGGCGCGGATCGAAGGCGTGGGAGTCTACGAACCAGAGTTTATTCAATCTCGGATATAACTTCAAGTATATTTTTTCTTCGTGGTCTGATATATAGTTTCTTGTGCCGAGGCTCCAATTCTGGGTTTTTTCTACACTTTATTCTCCATAGGCGGGGGGAAACTCGTTCAACATAAGGAAAAGTATCAAAGTTTATTGAATCGTTTTAGTGGATTATCTATGCACTCAATCCAAGACACCATTATTTGACGTTATTGCAATGGTTGTTCACTCGTAACTTCTTGCATGTTAGGTGACCCCTCCCGTCCCTCTCGGTCTCAAATTAAATTATTTTGACTAATGTGATGTCTATACCGTTTAATTCCCACAAGAATGGATGTCTATCTCAATTTTGTTATTAATCCGAACAGATAAAACAGAAACTCAGACACGATTTTCATGCTTAGTATTAGCACTTCTTATGTTGAAATTTGTAGTCTTCCTGATCTCAATCATCAGCTGCGCTCTTATTATTACTTCCACAGTAGCCCATGCATCGATATGAAAGTGTGAGCTGTGTGGAATGGGGGTTCGATTGGTCTGCTGCACATGATGCACTTTTTATGTCGTAAAAACGGGTTTCTTCACCAATAACGGCCCCTTTAAGGAAACCAGAATGCTGCCCTTTAGTCCTCTCAACCTCCGGTCGGGTGTTAGTAACTGTGGGTTTATTTTCGCAACTCTACATTTTTGGTTAGAATCGCGTGTACAAAACAATTTCCCCAATTCAATTTGTCTACAATCACCCTGACAGTGAATCAGCTATAGGAATGGGCAAGTGACTGTACACGTTCGATGTTTTCATCTGCACTGTTGGTCAGAGGTCGACCTGCTATTGCATCGCCGTTATCTTTAGTGGCTTCAACATTTTATAAATTTCCCGCGTGTTTTTCCACAGTTTTACCAAAAAATATTTCACGTTGAACCGTTGCACTCCATCCTTCTATCAATCCGCCTCGACATCAACGAAGCCATTAGAAAGACAGTTTGTTCGAGTGCGCGGACACGTTCTTCAAGTGGTACGGACACACGCCTTTATGAAGGCAGGCGATGCGAGCGTAGCTGATGGGTCAATATCCAGGGCCGCCGTTTGTCTATTCGCGTTCAATTGGTCGCCAAGTAGACCATTTAAAAAAATATAATCGCGGAGCAATTACCATTCACTTAATCTAAATCCAGTTTTTAGGGCCAGCCAGTCTTTATTCAATAAGCGTTTATTTAGTGTATGGAATTAACCGAAAAGAGAGCTGTTGTATTGGCGTAATTGGTGGAATACGCCTTCGCCTGCCCGACGATTGGTTGGTAAAGTTCTCGTTTCTTGGAGTGTTCTCCTCCAGTTGCGGCTTCGATCGATGAGTATTCCCATTAAAGCTACACTCTCTGACTTGTAACCCGGTTTGCCTACTTAATAATTTCGGCTTCTTTTGGAAAACATGTCGTTGAAGCAATTATGCTTTTACTGGAGGATAAATATGCCTAAACGGGATCTGAAGGTGGCCCACATGTTTAATTAACAAAAGCTGTTCTGGCAACTCGAACGACGGAAATACATATTTCCGAACATATGTAGTCTAATGCACATCTTTGCATATTCATTCAGCCTAGACCCACTGCTTCCGGTTTTGAACAATTAAACTACCACTAGTGTCTTGTGACTTGATGTTATCCCTGGCACGAATAGTAGGCAACCTCACTAAAGGGCGTTGTAGAGTACAACAGACGAGTTGAGCATATCCGCCATCGTAACGGCCCGATTTCCCTCCACCCCCATCAGTCTCTCCGTGTATGCATTGTTTTAGAGAAGACAATGCTCTGCGAATGAAGAATCGCGTGATATCCAACCTTTATTTCATAGGCCCAAACATTGGGGAGGTTTTGCGTGGGTTGTTGCTTTGGTTGCACTCTATGGATTGGGCATCTAATGGGAAGATTGGGTCGAGAATCGCCAGTGCCCCGAAAGGGTTGACGCTGTCTTGGAGTTTGGTAGTGCACCGTTTGTAGAGTCGTCCTCGGAAGGCCGAGCCGAGGACCCCAGCAGTTGGAAGAGGTGGGACCGATCACCCTCTCTCGGTTAGTGAGAGGCGACACCGCCTGCATTTCCCGAAAATGTTCGTGGCAACACCACCTAGGCCGGTTAAATCTCCAGATGAACCAATGCGATTCCGTCAGGTTGTAGCCTCTGGGCCAAATCCACAGTTCCTCAGAGTTATGAGCAATACCGGGGCGGCAAATGTAATCCCCAAAGGTGGCGGAATTCTACTCATAGTGAGCTGTTTAACATGGGAAAATTAACTGGACTTAGGGACCTATTTCATGGTCGCCTCGACCGATCAAATTGAAATTCACGATCGATTCAAAATAATAAGTCACGCTATGTTCCGATTGCTGATGAATTGAGCAGCGGCATTACAATGACTGAAATTACTTTATTAATACCGCATGCATTAATTGAACGGTACTGTCTTCGCAGAAGTGATTTACGTTTCGGGTGGTGCTGGGGATGCCACGACTATTCACGAGGAGGAGATGGCCACACAACTTTATGATTCTCGTTGGAAAAAGACATCGTAGAGTTGGTTGATGCTGATAATAATAATAATATTCGCTTTATTACGGTCACAGAGGACCAAAACTTTCAGCATTAAAATTTACAATAAACAAACATGTTACAGGACGTAACGGTTATACGTAGAAAATGCAGAATAAGTTAAGAAGAATAAAAGAAGTAACATCAAGGTAAATTTGCAAGAAAGGCCAATTTAACCTACGAAGTATATAAAGTTTGGCAAACGGTAAATGGCGGCCATTTAAAGGCCCTATACAAAACGCGCGCCAAAAAAACGAAAAAAAAGCTAGACAAGTGAAGAGTTATAATAGCCGAGCTCCCAATCAAGCCAATTTAAAAGTTAAATTGTTATATTAAGACCAGGAAGGGTAGAAATATCAATATACAACAAAAAAAGAAAATCATGCAGGTTGCGTCAATGACCGAAATACTGGCTGGACTTTAGCAGGAGAATAGAAGTGGGGAAGGGGTAAATTTGCGAACGCGGATCTGATTATTCTAGTGCCCAGAGGCGTCAATATTCTCCGCTGGGCTATCCTCGAAGGGATTTTCAGGGCTGTATATTGAAGCTGCCTTCTTTCGTCACAACACAAGTCTAAAAGACAATTGACACCAGCTACTTTAGCATGCCATCAGAACTTCTCAGGCGAAACTATCAAACATGGGAAACACGTCAATGACTGCAGGTCATCTCGTGGCAACGTACACGAGAGGGAATGTTGAACGGAATTGACCGTTTCGTAGTCTCGATCCGGGAGTCGTATCGGGCGAGGCGGAAACCGGCTGCCTCATTCCGAGTTTTGTTGGACGATGCAGCGGCGGCCAATTCCACCCCCTCTTCGGGTGGCACAGAAGCCCACGCCACTTGTCCAATATTCCCAGGAATCTTGTCCTCAAAACCAGGAACACGCTTCTTTTTTTTATAGGTGACCAAAGACACATTCAAACCCCCAATTATCAGTCTGCAACAAAAACACCTTGGTAAGTTATTACGGGAAGCGTTATTATTAGCACTTAGTCCTCGCGACCTTAATAAATCGAATAGCATTGTTATTACTTTCTGGACTGGGCTTCGGCGAGCCTCGGTCTTTTGAAGGTCAAGTAGCAAATTTGGGGTGATTATTGGTGATGGCGGCATTGGTAGATTCGTATTTCCAGTCTTCATCTTTGGTTCGGCTAGCTCCTGTCAGAGGATGAGTCGGCTTCATGGATGTCTCGAATCCTCGCCTTCAACGCGCGTCGATGTGAGGCAAGGTTAGAAGTGATTGTAATCCAGTTATGTATCCAGCGATGCACCCCGTAGACCTTCTATTGCTCTGAGCGCCCCACATTTTTAGATGGGCATTTCCGCGTGTCCGTTAAGTCTCGAGGAATTGTGGGGATTGGGGCCGTGACTCGCCCAACTGCCTCAACTTCGGGGAAGTTCGATCTCAAAGAGTCGTTGCATGTCCCGAAAGGCAGGTGTTGAATAAGTTTACAGGAATGAACGAAATAACGGGCTAAATTGGCTAGAAAGGCAGATTAAACCCTCGAAGTATACACAGTTTGGCTAGCGCGTAATGGCGGCCATTGAAAGCCCTGACAAATGCATTTTAGAACACTGCCGTAATCGGAGACACAGAGTTATTAAACGAGAAGAGCGAATAAAACAATACACCCCCTCCCCACTCCAATATAATTTCAGTAAACAAATCTGTATTACAACTTAGCAACCCAGAGAGAGCCCAGGCTTGGCAAACTAAGGCGGTTAAGACCTCAGAACAGACTGTTTAACAGGACAGTAAATGGATGCCCTTGTGATAAACAAGGCAAACGCGTCATCTATTGATTTTTAGCTGACCCACCAATGTTTAGCGTTGGCAAAGAGGGCGTGGCCCAAAACCCGTAAAACGGAGGAGATGCGGTGTGTAATAACCACAAATCGTGGCACAACTATGTGCTTTTGAAGCAGTTCGATGCCAATAGGCCTGACTAGTGAACGTGATCACGCGCATTACGGACCCATGCGCGTGATTGCTGATAGCATTGAGGGCGAAGCAGTGTGTTGCAGAGCCTATGCGTGGTGCGGTTCCAGATGCCTAGAAGAAGTAGGAACCATGTCGAAATTTGGCAATCGATGTAATTAATGGTAATTTTTGCAAAATGTGCCGTAATTGTCGATAAATTCACCAATGCCCCCAAGGCCGTGCTACATCGAGACAACATGCCTACTTTTGACTAGTTAGTAGAGGCGGAACCCTGCATAGGTAGTATAAAACACGGGAATTATTCGCGTTTTTTCCAACAACAGTACGCGGTTAGTGTTAAAGAATGACTCACAACAGGCGAAATGAATGTTTGATTGGCTCCATTGAATGTTTTTCTCACCAGAAACAGACCCATTCCTTGAAGGGTCAGGATGCAATTCGTCACTCTAGATTCATTGTTTTAAATAATAGTAGAGCGCAGAAATTGTACACCTATCCCCAGATAACGTACAATTGGTTTCACTTGTGGTGAATTGTGAGATGTTAATGAACAACAACAAACAAAGCATCGCAAGAAAGAAAATTATAGGACGCCAAGTAGTTCATAAACTTTATTTGAACACCAGGTGTATTCCAGTGCATACAAATCGCAACTAAACATTCCGCCTACCATTTTCTTTATCTCCAATTCTCCGCACCTCAGGCTTTCGGACCTGGTAAGTTTGACCATCTTTGGTCAATAGGAATGAAGGAGGATGGGGTACATCGTCATGCATACAAAAGACCCACTCTTTGCTCATTATTTATATTTGGGTTAATAATAACAACCTCCTCCCATGCCCCATTGAAGTTCGACTGGCAGAAACCTCTTTTTCCCCCAAGACTCCAATCCACCGCCGATTAGAGGGAGATAGAGAGACAGAGAAATAAAAACAACTTGTGAGACATTACTGTATGAAAAAACTCACGATTGGGGTTGGGTGGGGGGATTGGATTTACTAGAATGCACGTGCGCTACATCACGGCAGTCTCCACACAACATCGACACAATCAAGTATGCTACTACTAATAATAATAATCATCATCAGTAAGCACAGAAGGGGAGACAGTGCCTCTTAGCCATTTTCTCTGGCCATATGTGTACACACACGCTAATTAACATCATCATCATCATAGTAGTAGCAGTAGTGGAGGGCAGGCTATCAAAAGTCTATGCCTGGTATCAACTGTCTTGGTAAATCGTCCAGAATTTCCACGGCATTGGAGGGCTGGTTAAGCTCAGCGGAGACGAGTAGAAGGTCAGCCACCCCCACCTCAATTTCCCCGTCTTGGGTGGGCTCCTGCTTCACGGCGGTCTCGCGAAAGGCGCGCGCCATTCGTGTGAGCGGGTCACCAGAATCGCCGAGGTCCATCATCACCGTGGCTTGGGGGGAGTCCCCAGGGAGGGGTAGATCCGGCGACGTTTTTCCAGCATCCTCCTCCTCCTCCTCCTCTAGTAGTTCCGACTGGGCAATTTTTGTGAGAGCCTCGTCGGAGAGATTTCCCCGGGAGAGGAGATAGAAGACACCAACCTCGGTGCGCTCAAAGAGGGTTCGCATAAGTCGGGGCAGGGGAGCTCGCTTGCAGACCAGCAGGAAGGCCGTATCGAGGTTCTCCGGACAGTCGAACTCGATACGCGTCAGGAGGCCCCAGGCGTGGGCGGATAGGCGCGCCAGGGGCCAGAGGGAGTGTGGCAGAGTCGAAAGGGGAATCCGGAGGGGAGCCACCACAGCGGAGGCCGCGTAAGCCTGGATGTACTGCTCCAGGTGCTCCCGGGAATGGAAGAAACTCGAGGCGAAGTCGGCATCGGTTTTGTCTGTCGACATTGAGAGCAACAAGAAAAAGGCCACTGACGGTTATGACCAGACACTGTATAAGCTCCGAATTATCGACACCATGCGCCATGCGATTCGGCAGATTAGCCACTCCGGTGGACCCCGAGGTTACCATTAAAAGTGCATGAAACAGCACGAAAACTCGCCCCACCAAAAGGTTCGACTTGCGGGGTTAATACACCGCGTCATTAAATATCAGTGGTAGAATTGAACCGCAACCCTCCAACATTTCTATTGCCTTCTTGCATTATTTGGCGTTAAAACATCACGGAAAAAAGAGGCCTGTAATATTCGACTGAATTTAAACATTTTACTATTCGGGTTGATATACACAGACTAAACCACCGAAACACATATTCTGTCTAGCCCTCATAGACGGTAAAAGGTGTTTTCAAGATTATCCTCGCTAGACGGACAAGTAGACCTATAAGTGAGGTGGTTGTTATTGTTAATTCCGAGTGAACGTGCTGTCGTGGGCTCTTCTAACGACGGTTAAGACCAGTTCGTATTGTTTCCCAGAGTCCTTCTGTGACTCCTTTTCCGGGCCTGTCACAAATACCTCTACGAGGTAGAAGGCATACCAAGGGGGAGACTGAATAACCCCAACGAACACGAACATAATTGAAAACCGCGCCACCAGAGAGCCGTCCGTGTTCGCGTTGGTTTAGAAATGGACAGGGAGCTTGCCTGAAGAGGATTTGTTGTCGAGGATTTCGCAGTGGGCCTCGAGGTGTTCAATTGGAAGTGCAAATTGCTTCTCGTGTTTGCCCCACATGAGGCTGTCGACAATGCTCGCCTCAGTAAGACCCCAAAGTGGGTGCATCGAGTCGTCCTCCGGAAGACAGGGACTATCGTCAGCTGTTCCAAAAATAAACAAAATCAACATTGAAAACACTGCAAGCATCCTAGCTTAGAATTCCAGGTTTGCCAAATCGAGATCCCTGCGCGTATGCCCCACCACTACCTTTAGAACGGAATCCTGTCCACTGGGGACGCGGCCACCTGTAAACTATTCCCGAGCAAATTCATGCCAATACCCCCATGAAGCCGGTTGTTTATCCTCTAGTAGGAGATGGCGGCTCAAATTTGGATTTTGGGATCCCCTCCTCGCCACAGCATCGTTCCCAATGGGAATGTTGAAAGCGACCTTTGCGGGACGAGTAGGCGATAGTGGCAACACTCGCGCACTGCTACAACTGCCGCGGACACAAACAAAACAAAGCCTCGACTGCATTTGCCTCCCGCCGTCAACTGTCAAGTTTGGTGCTGCGCCGAAGCAACGGGCAACTAAAAACGTGGGCAGGTACGATCGAAGCCGGCATGGCACGCCTGGGCTTGCAGTCCGTCTCGTGGAGTGAGAAACTGCAGCCAGGACTGGATGACAACGACTGGACTGCCATGGTTCGCGACTGACCACGAATTCCTTAAAAATGGCACCAACAAGTCAACGCCGGTGCAGTATTATCAACATTTATCCATTCCAGGAGACGTCAGCGTCTGGGTGGGGACGCAAAATCATATCCCAAAAAACCCTACAGGAACAAAGACGGCACATGAAACTATTTTCGTGACCTTAATAACGTGATGAAAATTATTATTATCACTGTTATAGCCCGTAACCGTAGGCCCGCCGACCTGGCTGCCTCTGATAGGCGAGCGTGAAAGGCCATATTTCGCGAAATTACTGAAGTCACTTCATCCCCTCGCCGGAGAGAAGAAGGCGCCTTTGCTGTTGAATCGGTCGAGATGAAATTCCCCAAATATGTGGGTAGCTTACGATCGGGTGGAGGCAGAAGGAGTCCCACGACGGGTTGGGTCTGCTTGAGGCGACGCAGAAGTTTGAAGGCCACCTGGGCGCGTGCGATGGTGACACTGAGGGCACGCGTCGGGGCCCCGCAGCGGTGACCATCGACCAGGGCGAAGCACCGGAAGACTCCCGTGGTGGAGTTGAACTCGACCTCAAACTCCACGGACATCTGACTGAACTCCGACGACTGCGCCAGGTACTGCTCCGGCGTGAGCTAACACAAGCACAAATACACACACACACATAACCTACAGGAATTCCTTAAAAATGATACCGAAAAGTCAACGCGATTGCAGTGTTATCAACATTTATCTATTCCGGGGGACGTCAGCGTAATGGTGGGGGCGACAAAATAGTGTCCCTAAAACACAGCAGGAACAAAGGGAGCACAAAAACTGTTTTATTGGTGCGGCCAGCGTCCCCAGTGTCACCCACGGTGGTGACCCCTATTGGTAAGCTACCGGACAGTCTAGCGCGTCAAATGAAACCCCAAAAGCTCGCTTACGGCAGTGTCAAGGTCGACGGCGATAGGGAGAGCAGTGTATAACCAGAGTTCATCGAGCGTTTTCGGGTTGCATACCCGGAAGGTCTCAGCTGGGTCCTCGGGGCTGATTTGCTGATCCGAGGGAATCGGCTTGAGGGGATCTGTGAGGAAGGGTGTCAGGAGGGGCACTTGGTCGGCTTTGGGACTGAGGCACAGGGTGAGGTAATCGACGGGTTCGTGGGCATCGTCGTTGTCAACGTTACGGTCGCCGCCACCACCACCACCGCCGCCGTACCACGGCCGGACACTTCCGACGAGGAAGTTGGATTTCGACAGAACAGAGAAGGCCTAAAAGGAAGGCGCCGCGAGTGTCGCGTTTGGCGAGGTGTCGACTTTAATTTATGCCCTCAGCTTAATATAAGGCGGAAAAGCAAAACCATAGATATCCTCATAGCGGATACGCCGATTCTGGGGAATATTTCACAAGTGGTGGCGTCCCCATTTCCATCCTAAGAGTTCCAAGTTTCCGCGAATGAACCGGATTCATGAACGTCTACATGAAGCATCTTGGGAATTTTGTACAGGTTGCTGCGTCCCCTGTGACACTCGAAGAGGTGGAAGGGCCGCTGCATCTGCCCCACTTAATCAAACAAATGGTCACACGTAGAATTCGGGCTGATTAAATTACTAATGATCCAGCCATGAGGAACATTGTAGAGATGGCGTCACCAGCCCAACCCGAGATGTCATAAACTCAAGGAATTGCCCACGAGTCACCCGTACGGGTACTAAGCCAGCCCAACGCAGCTTAACATGGGTGAGGGGACGAGAAGCGGTGTTTAGAGGTGGCAAGTTCCCTCGACACAGAAGCGATAACCATGCGGATAATCTCAACCTTCGCGGGACGAGCCCACGAAAGAAAACACACAGCAAATCTGCAACAACGACAGCCGAAACAACTAGTGTTTATCAGAAAACAGACGCATGGTCCAATCAAAACGACAACAGACGATCTAAGTAAGCCGGCTTTATCACGCGGAACAATCACGTGCACGTTCGTACAGTTTCCGAGGGAACATGACTAGGACTATCGTGGTGCGCCAGACGAATTAATGGCGATTGACAACCGAAAGAACAGGAAAACGGCGGTCAATAAATTCTAGTGGTGATTTACGAGGTGCAAATAGCTGCGGTGGAGTGGGGGGGGGGTTGTGTACCTTTCGTGCGGCACATGACCTAGCCTGCAGTTTGTGTCCCGATAATCCCTGGCAAATGAACACATCTCCGATTAGCAGATCGCATATGTACATTCCACGGGAGTGATTTTCACATGCGGGATTTATCTTTACACCAGCTTCCTCCTCCTCCTCATCACCATCATCATCATCTCCACAATATTCCAACTCATCCTCCTCCATGGTCGGGTTAATGGGGAGAAGTCTATCATTATCCGCCGTATCATCTTTGCCCCCGGTTTCAGATGACTGATCTATCTCATTTTCAGCTGTCCCCATGTTCACTTGATCTGCGGTGGTGTCACCCCCCGCGGCAGTGACGGGCTTATAAGATGTTGAACTCTCGAGGCGTAGGTCGGCGTGCTGTAAAAAATAAAGAAAACACCATCAATGACTGAAGCGAAAATTAAGGGTACCCGATCAAGTAGCACCGCTCTGCATGGACATTAACATGATGCAGCTGATTGTATAAGTAGAAGGCGTATACATACCTTTAGGCCACAGAGAAAGTGCGATTGCGCTTCGACAGGCAGTCGATTGATGCGATTGAACACATAGGTGACTCTCGTTTTCACTGACTTCTGAACCGTGGATTCCAGGGCGGCTACATAGTCGATTTCCACGGGACACTTCGTAGTCGACTTCCGCACCCAAATCTCGTGGGCTTTGTTCCGAATGTGACACTACAGGGGAAGAGGGGATGAAAAAGGTAGATATCTTCAATTATTCGATGACTGCCTCTTTTTTTCGATTAATGACACCACCACCAATTGCCACACAGGGAGGATGCTAACAGCTATATCAGGAAATAAGTGAGATTACCGCGCTATGTCACTAATCGTTGTGCCTTGATCACATCATGTTCGGTTCATGCTGGAAGTAGGCGGCAGTCGCACAAACAAGCTTTACTTTTAACGTACCAAATTGAAATAAATGTAACCTATGCCAATATAGTGCCATTCAAATTTTCCACAGAACGACCGGAAACAAATTCCGCAATTATACCCCCCTTATCTAAACAAGACAAAGCGGGAACTACAACTGGACGTTTTTCGACAGCGTGAATCAACGGCTAACTAACCTGCAAAACGCAAATCATTGCCTGCTTCCGCAAAAGCATCACAGTGGGGGGCGGAGGTGGCATCCATGATTTCGGTTGATTCCGATATTCCTCTGGTGTAATGAATACGGGCAGCTCATCGGCCGAACAATCAACTGCCTCACTTGCTCCTGTGGCCTCCTCCTCTTTCTCTGACGCCACAGCGCCATTGTCTAGATCCAACCCACTGGTGCACTGTTTGAGGATACCGTAAGCTCCGTACTGAGTAATAGGGCCAGACATTTCAGGAGACTCGAGAAGACTAGCATCAACTTCTGGAGGTTCGTCGGCGGTGGGGGACATGTCAGGGAACGATGGGGGTGCCGGGGGAGGCGGAACAACACGGTCGGCAACGTTTCGAGCTGCCATCGCAGCTGCTATAGCTGCGGCCATATTTTGTTGCTGGCGTGAGAGGATAAAAGAAGAGAGGAGGTTCTGTGTGGCTATTTGCTGAGAGAAGAGTGCGGTTAGAGTGGCTTCCAAGGGAATATATACTGGCGTCATTGTTGGAACTACGGTAGGGTACATTACCGGTGCTTGGCGTATTTGGTAGGGAGTTTGGCAAGCCACGGTAATATCTTCAACCGGTGGATGAACAGTTAATGAAGGAGGGGAAGTGGGAGGAACAAACCCGGACAAAGACGCCGGTACCAGCGATTCCTCAAATTTTACGTTTGGGGGTAATGTAATGGCAGGATTATGTGGTGTGGGGGGGTTTTCCAGTGAATGCATAGGGGCAGCAGAGACACTTCGTACGTCGACCCCAAAGTTCTGGAAGAACCAATCCTCATACTGCTGCATCCAATCAGAAACTAGTTGCCGGACATCGCCCGAAGAAGCCTTGGAAGAAGAATCGGCATAGTATTCGAGATCTGTGTTCGATGGTTCAACAGCAGCAGAAGCTGCAGCAGCATAATAAGCAGCCGCGTTCTGGGATAAAATAGCAGTAGGGGATTTATGGGGTTCCCGCGGCGGTGTAGAGGTTTCAATAAAGACATCTTCATCCGTTTGGGTAGACATGTCGTGAATAGGAACTTTGCGTCGGTTTTTGTTAGATGCGACCTCCAAAACCGAAACACCATTCGTTTTTGTGCCCGACAGACGCTTGGATTTTTTAGCATTTGAGATAACGGCTTGAAGGAAGGCACGGATGTGTGCGTCAACCTGCTTTGGGGCAACGTCATCTTGTTCAGGTTTTCGTCGTTTCATAGGAATAGAGGACTACATAAAATAATAAAAAAATGTATTAAAAAATAATCTGTTGCAAGCACCAAACATCCACATGCGCAGCTATCTTCTATGGGTTAGCGAAACTTTCTATACTTCAAGGATTTAATTTGCCTACCTTGTTATTTCTTCTATTCGTGCTAACTTATTCTGAATCTGCATTTTTTTCTATATTTGAATGTTGAAATGTTTGATCTTGGTGACCTTAATCAAGGGAATACCAGTATTTTTATTTGAGGATGAGTTGGCTTCATGTTCCCATTAATTATCGAGGGAATGTCAAATAGGTGGTGCCCCAAACCGTTTTAATACAACACTATTTAATTGCAATAACAGCTGAAACGCTCACAGACCACATTTTTTTCTTAGGCAGAAGCTAGTGACTTTGTTGTGTACATACCATTCGCCAAAAGCGACCATTAAACGTTTCAACATAATCGGATAAATTGCACGGAAATAAAGGGTCCACAATACCGAGTATAGAACTGGGAAAACAGCCTTCTGATAATCTACAAGAAGTCGGTATATTCGCTAGAAGGAGATTTGATTAATTTTGGCGTGATAAAAATGATGCGTCAAATTACGTACATTAAGTTTTCGTGAAATTGTCATAGAAAGTGCCCAGTCTAATATAAATTGCTGACGACGTTGCAGAACGTGACATTCTAAGCTAATATAAATGTCTCACCTATTTCGAAAAAAACGGAATGCTTTACAAACTGCAAGTAATATAGATAAAACACCGTTTTACAAAATACAGTATAATGATTGGACGGTATCGGAATTTCAAGGTGCTGGTGGCCGAGGGTGGCAAAATATTTATACAAAAAATAGAACTTCGATTGAATTGATAGTTGTATGCTTTATCCATATATGAATGATCCTTTGTGTTATTCTGCTTGCTTTTGGTTTGGTATAGAACGAGCTTGACAATTCAAGGGTCTTCACATCCTAGGTGAAGAGTACAAATGATTTGCCTAAACTGGAGTTGAGATTCGGTGTGTATACTGGAAACATGAATATCTATCACAAATTAAATAGATTTATTTTTATTCGAACCGTTTTTTATTCAGTTTTAAAATAACTGCAATCTCCTAGGTCTTTAGAGGTTTTGTTTGCGTGAGTAGAAATACCACAGAAGTGACAAGATAATAATATATGATATCTGTTTAAGTGGCGCTTCCAAAGCCTACACTAACTGACATGTGGTTTTGGCATTCAACGTTCTGGACTAGAATATGAAGAAATATATTGTTTCAAAGAAGACCTTTATTCGTCCGCTTGTTTGTCCTGCATCCGTTTATATGCTTGTAACACATGACATTCAACGGACTACCTTAATGTGGGGATTTTAACAAAACATAAAAAAGGTATCTGACTCTGGCCGGCGTAGGAGTTGACCCTACAATTGCAGCCGACGGCGTTATAGAAGGGTTCGCAGCTTCACCTCATTTGCAGAGCGGAGTCCGATTTCGTCTTTGAAGGTCTTATCACACCTGTCTGGTATATAGATTCGTCGTAGACACAAGCTCCGGTTGCGGGCCTATTGGGGTATCGCCCAGGACAACAATTTCGGCAGCGAAATCCAGGTCGCCGATGGAAAAGTAAGCAATTAATAAGTAAGTCGCTCTCCGAGTTAGATCATTCACACTTATTGATTTTAAGCACGTGAGTGTTACAGGTACAATTCTTATCTGAAGAAATGCGAAGAGAGACTGCATTAAAATCGACCCCTGTCGTCCTTGATTCGTCGATCGAGCCGCTGCAGGGAGCGCTCCATCAAGTCTTTGCTCTTCCATTGAAGACGAGTATCCTGTCTCTGTAGCAGGTGGTTCTTCCGTCGAGGCCGGCGAAGGGTTCTTTTTGGGTTTTCGTCCGGCCTCCAACGGGGCCAACACCGCGGACATCGCTCTCATCTGGGCCGAGAGAGTCGCGATAAATGTTCGTCTCCTAATACCGTCCCAGGTAGAGGAGAACGCGGTGGGGACTTCAGATTTCCTATTGCGTGGTCTAGATGATCTTCTCCGTGTCATCGTCAGAGCACCGAAAATTACCAATCGGAGGCCTCTCAAACTCAAAAGTCCATAATCCCGCGTCCTTCGTTTTTCACACCCGACCTTCATTTTGGACGAATAAAATAGACATTTTCTGCGATTAACATTTGTATTTCGTGATTTCACAATAATGAACGGAGAGTTCATAATTATTACACAGTGAACCATCACACGTATATGTTAATTTACAACACAAGCATCAGCCTTGTTTCATGAGATCAATCTAATTCATTCAAGCAATCAAAAGCCAAAAGAAAGCCCCTTAAAAGCGTTCATTATGTTAGAGTCCACCGAAAAAGGATTACTATTCCCATTAGTTACTCCACCGCAAATTCCAAATCACCTTTAAGAGCTGTGAAAACCAATGCTTAAGAAACGTTCAATGAATTACATGATAAAGAGAAGGTTCTTAAAGTAAAGTGTAAAAAGAGGGAAACGGTAATATTTTGCGGTCTTTATTTATTTTACGTGTAATTTCCATAGGATATTTCTGAACTGGCGCTGGAAATATTTCTTAGAATTAACCCAAGGAAAGCCCGCATCGCTGACCTGAACAGCCTCCTTTATTAACCGGCATGCTACGGTATCTATACAGTAGTGGTTCTCAATCTTTTTCACTTGCGACACACTTGGGATATCTGCAAAGTTTTGCGACACACCTTAAGAAATAAAAAGAATTATTTTGGTTAAATTCGAAAAAACGCGGTAAATTCAGTTACAAAAAAAAATAAAGATCCAAATATGAACGTATATCTATTTGAATTTAAATACAAGTTGAATTATAAGTTAGAAAAGAAATGTTGGAGTTCAAAAACCCCCAGCATTTTTGAATATTTTTCAAAAATCAAACTAGTGTGTCGCGACACACTGGTTGAGAAACACTGCTATACAGGGTTTGGGGGCAGTAAGTACAGTCGGCCAATGAGAGCGTGAGTAGAATGAGTCACTCAATTGATTAGATTGGAACACGACAGAATGTTGACAGAAGGGTGGGACAAGCGACGTGGTGACCTTGTAACCCGGAGTGGTTGTCTACACATTACAGAAATTAATGAAGGTTCCCCAACCAATAATATTTTTATTATTGTTTTAATTGTAATCGCTTTCCATATATGCCACAATGACCGAAACGTTCAACAATACTGCACAACTACGCGATTATTTTAAAACAAAAATTCAGAACAGTCAATAGATAATAAAGTAGACATCTACGAAGACGCGAACCAACCACACATTAGCCAATTACCCCTACGTACATGCTGTGCTCCACCAGGATTCCAAAAACACCAAACGAGGAATCGTTATGTCCACAACAGAATATAATGGCCGCGGTTAGCTTATCACAAGGAAGCGTCTACGGGCAATAAGTTTCCCCACAGGGAAGTTTCGCATTTCCAAGTAAAGCTTGGACATTTTCTCGGCGCAAAAAGTTAACATTAATACGTTAAAGCATATATCAATTGGTTGGACTTAATTAAACGGATTTGCGACCAATCAGCAACTCGGCAATCGCTGGCACATACAAAGATGCCAAATGTGTTTTAGAATTAACAAATTGGCACGCCACACATTTTGTTGCACCCGGAAAGTTCACAAATCACCAAGACAGGGCACGCACACTTGTGACCTGATCCGAGGACGCGCAGAAAGGCCTTGGAATCCGCTCCTGAAATGGAAAGCCAAGGGGCAGTTGCTGTAACTGCAGAATACCAAGGTGTGGTGTGATCGGCTAAGGTAATCGCCCTAGTAACCAGATACGCTGGGCCTAGCGGGCAGTATAATTTTGCGTGCACGAGCAGCCAGTCATGATTGCCTGACCCCGGAAAACTAACTTTCATAGCAACGCGTCCTACCGCATTAAGTCGTAAATAGGGGCGTTGAAACTAAGTTGGAGAAAGCAGCGGAAAACGATTTCACAAATTTCAATTTGACCGCGGTCTCGGGGCCGGCGGTTTTATTGCATAAAAATAAGAATTAAATACCAAAGGATATTTCGCCAAAGGTAAAAACGTGGCCTTAACGTCGGGGTGACATTATTTGGATTTAATCTGCCGATTTCAATGATTGCCCTCCTTAAGTAGCCTTCCTATGGCTAACAACGGTTGTGAGCACTCAATGATGTAGTGGTGGATTTCTAGTTGCTACCGCGGCATCAAGAACGAGTTTGGTTGATGACAGTATTTGAGATAAGGACAGATTTTTATAAATATTCCCTCGGAGAAGTTCTCCACCAAACATCTAGGTTGTTTTGAAACTGAAAGAAACTGAGAAATGATACGCCGTAAAAAACCGAGTAGGCAAATGCTGTGACAGATACTTTTTACTAACGAGACCATATCAAAACTAGACCACTGTTTGCTTTCCACGCCCAAAGGATTGCCGATTCCATCGCATGCCTAAACATAAAATACGGCTATTTTTGATGCAATTCAACCTGTAGATCGGCAATAGTCAGATTTGGCAACCGTCTTTTGTCTACGTTTCTAATTCATCGTGGAATTTGGCATGTGCTGAGTGATTCACTTGGCCCCATGACTTGCAGCTTCCGTGTATGACATTCGAATACCAAAGCACTGTCAACAGGTTTGCAGTTGTTGCTATAAGATGGCATTATCGGTACTCGCCTTTGGCAAAAAAACGATGTTTAAGAAGTCAAAATATAGTTGTATACTGATGCTGGTAATAATATTTTAGGTGATATATTTTCCCTAAGGTATTTGTTTTTAAAGGCATGCATTATGATAGTAACCGATCTTCCCGGATTGGCTGCGTAATGACCTTGTCGGGCCAATTAAATTCTCTTGACCATTTATCGAACACAAGTATTGCACCATTTCACCCCATCTGAGTATTTTTACAGTTACATATTTATGGACCAAAGTGTAATGGAATGAATCAATTTGGTCGACCGGCAATCTTTCTTTGGAGAGACGTGAAACTGGCATTTACCAAACAATTAAGCAGCAGTAGCAATAGAAGCAGCTTGACATATACCAGATGACCCACGTTCTCCTCCAGTTTCGATAAACCCACACATAAAAATCACGTCAGCAACAACAGTCAATGACCATAAATAAGCCATATTCGGCGTCATTTACCATTGGTTGAAACAGCCACTTTCGTGCATGCACGGCTGCTGCTAATCCTCTTGGTTGAGACAAGCAACCAATCAAGAAGCTGCACACAATGATGACGCACCTATTTGCGCGCCCACGCCACGGACAATATACTACCCTTGTGTTCGTTTAGAATCTTGCTCTGTTCCTTTACTGACACGGCAGATGTTCCAGTTACCACGACAACAACGTATTCCAGACCCCGATATTTTCCAAAAAGAATTTAGGTAAAATATTGTTTATTATCGATCGCAAAATGTACTAGAACGCAGGCAGATCGAGTGTGACATTATGTGAAAGAGTAGAGATTAACAGAAGCAAGATAAAGACTTCAAACAGAAGAATCAAGCACACAGGCTGTGCTAGAGGACGCTCCGTGAAGCTGCACAAATCCACCTATTCGTCCCAGATGCCGGTCAAGAACGCCGAGGCCTGTTCTTCGGTCACAACGGTGATCGACAGGAGGGGGTTCGGGCTGGTCTGAAGGAACTTCTGTAACACCGAACAATTAATCGATTAATTTTGCCGCAAATATCCTGTAAAACGAGCAGTACATTTAATCATAGGTGCCCATTTAATCAACATCCAAACGCCAGTCG
Organism: Proteocephalus fallax; assembly: GCA_028672205.1. NCBI lineage: Eukaryota > Metazoa > Platyhelminthes > Cestoda > Proteocephalidea > Proteocephalidae > Proteocephalus > Proteocephalus fallax. The sequence goes on along the minus strand of JAPUBX010002202.1, from coordinate 185,933 downwards.
TCTTAATGCTAGTTCAAAGTCCGAAAATGTACATACAATCACAATATTTAATAGGGGAGATACCAAAGACTGGTTTAAGACAACCCAAATACCCAATTATGAAATTCTCTTTTATCCTTCGAAGATCACGTTTTAGAAAAGTTAGACGCATTCATTTTGTGTGGTTATATATTTCGCGCACACGACAGAAGAACCACCGCCCACGATTTATATGTCTGGCTTCATTTTTTTGCAAATGCTAATTAATAAAGAAGCCGCATCATCATCGTGGCGGCAAACTCACGTGGGCGTTCGACAGAGCGTTGCGTTTCTCCACCACAGAGCAGTCCTTGCCGATGTGTACGAAGAGTCCCTTCTTGGACAAAATCATGTAGACATCGTCGGGTTTGATGTCACTCTTGGCGGCCCTGCCCTCGCTAATAATCGTCAGCTCCAGCTTGCCAGTAGCATCAGATATCCTGTGGTGAGGGAAGGAGGCGGTTTATGTCACAGGACACAAAATAACCACAGTCGTGTGTTGCCCTTTCATCACTACAACCATTTCAAGTGGACAACCAGATGCGCAAAAATCCACCTGATATACGTTTATGATTGACTCTTTCGAAGAGACGAGACACAAGCTTCGTGGGGGGTTTCCATGACGTTTCTCGGGAAATGTTTACAGGTGGCGTCTCCAGTGCCAGCCGAGGATGCTAACCTAGCATCTTGACTCAAGATAAGAAAGTCACAAGCGTGATAGCGCCGGGATACGCCTAACGCTGCGACCTTGCAACAACCAGACGACAAAATGACCTCTACGTCTCGGAAATAGAGGACTCCTCATGCATCTGGCATTCGATTCGTAGAACCGAAACACCTGAAGACTCAATGGGTCGAGATAAATCTGCAAAACATCGTAACTTCTAGAAGCCCAACGCCGCGATTGATGGAAACCGAAACGCGGGAACAGGGCCGTTAGAGAGACTCACTTGTATAGAGACTTGATGATGTCCTGTGGTGGTTCATGCTCTTCGAGTGGTGTGTCGGGAAGAGTTGTCCAGAAGACATGCTAAAGCGACAAAGGGCAAAACGTTGACAACACCCTTCTATGCCCCCTAAACCTTAAATGACTTTGCTGGGCTTATTTCCGATAGAGGGTGGGTATACTGGTCTGAGGGTAAATAATTAATTTTCGCTTGATTCAAGAATTGGCACTAAGATTGACGATTGCTACTTTCCATATTTCACCCTCACAATGATCATCATAACCAAAAACGGGTGTCTTACCTCCTTGGGGGTATTAGACTCGTCGAGAACGAAGGTGGTACAACGGCCATTGCGTTTGCTCTCAAGATCCTGAAGGAATGCGGCGGCCTAGAAAAGAGGAAAATCGATCGTAGTAGTAGTAGTAGTGGAAGAAGAAGATAAAAACAGCATGAAAAACCTTACGGCATTTCTCTCGAAGGGCGATGACTTGGAGCCATTGAATTGGTAGGCTGTGTTGCCGAGGTCCAGAATGTATACGTCGCCTGAATCAACGGACTTCTTGCTGTAGGTGACTTGGCGCATGAAGGTCGTCTTGCCCTCCTTGCAGAAATGCAGAAGGCGCGGACGATATTCCTCCGGTTTGACGTGACGGAATCCAGACTCGAAACCACCCTTCAAGATTCTACAGAAGCAGATTGAAAATTCCTCTGTGAGTGACACGATTTATTGCTTATCTCACTCGCTCTGATATCCTCAGTATCAAAATCACTCCTGCTTCGCTCTAAATTTGCTGTATGCTTCCAAGCTTACTCTCTTGGTGTTGTTGAACTTAATAGTTCAAAACCAACAATCTTCCTGTTATCCTCGGGAACGTGTAGTGAACCGACTGATCACCTTATGGCGCGATGGTATAACACTTGGAAGATTAGGATCCACTCGTTCATGACACCTAAATGCACCAGAATCGTGAACCTACACAAGTTTCGCGAAGTACGTCTTGAAGAGGTCGGATTCGTAGCCCTCAACTTCGCGATGCTGAATTGCAGCGTCATCCAGGAAAGTGTCAAGCTCCACAGTCTTGTACGCAGCCGTTCCGTATTCGTCCTGTGAAAAAAACACAAACAGGGTCATCCCAATCTTATACGCGAAATCAGAGCCACGGGAGACTGGGGAAGCACTTACAGCAGTACTGTGGCGTCCAATCCAGAAGTGGATGTTGTAGAGGAGCTTATCGCCACCCGGTATCTTAGTCGCCTTGCACACGATGTAGGAGTCTCCGTTGTAGAAGTTGCCTATTTCATCAGTGGGTACAACGACCAGGTCGAATTGCTGAAATTAAAAAAAAGATACAAATCGATATAGATCCTATTTTTTTCCACTTGTCGAGTGTCTTGGACATCGATGGGAACGAAAGAGCCAAGCGAGCGTATTAATGAATTCTTTGATAAGACCAGTCCACTTAAGACATTTTACTAGTTCGCTCTTCGAAGTTCCATCATTAACATACTACAATATTGATGAACCCCTTCAAATTGGTTTACCCAAATCCAAATTACTTCGACCTATGGGAAAGCAGTAGAATTCAAAAAAAGACCGCAATATCGGCACTAGGCGGTGGAGAGGAGAACACAGAAACCCCGGTTTACAAAATAGATGATCGAGACGTTGAGTAGGTTAGTTCACGGGCGTTGTCCCCGTTCTAGCACAATTCTATTCGAACGATTCAATTGATGTCCAAAAAGGATACCACTGAAGCCCCTTCCGCCAAAGCGATCACCCGGCCATTGGTGAACTCATTGTTCAGGTGTATTCAAAGATAGGTAAAACCAGGACAACGGGAACAGAAATAACACCTTATCCTTCCATTATCAATAGGCTGTACGTTTTCCTGGAAGATGTTGTATATTTTTAATTGCCGAGTTTAAGATCACCTTGGGCGAAATTGGAAATAGGAGGGGGCGTGGAGTTTGGAGCTGAGGACTTACCTTGATACGCCAGGCCATGAGGAAGGGTTGGTTAGCCTTTCCGACGGGTTCCCAGCATTTTTCAGTTAGGGCAGACTCCTCTGAAAACAAAATAACCCAAGGGAAATTATTTGAACTACAAATGTAATGTGGTGCGGCCACTCTGGACAGGGGCCTACTTTTGATCTGACGATCGGTGGAAGAGCCAAACAACGCCATATTGGAGTCCTTCCAGTCATAATCCTTCTGTTTAACAAGACCAGCCATGATGAGTTGACGTCCCCTTGTCCGATTCGAATATTCTGCACCCCAAACCGACTGCTGCGTGGATGTGCGTTTGTAGCCAAAGCGACGACCAATTAGAGTTCGCGCACAAAATGCCCATGCTAGCTTGGACCGAACACACCCTGCCCCCTCTCGAAAATTCGTGGGCGTATCGTGGTGAATCATCCAATAGCAGTAGCCCGATTTACCGCAGCGTCGCCTTAGATGGCGTCGCAGTTTGTGAATGCTAATGTTAACTCCATCGATCTTGAGTGGTAGATGAAGTTGCGGAATGGTACGCATACCATCACCCACAGGGTACTTAATTCCATCTATTTAAACACAATTAGAGAGAGAGAGAGAGAGCTATCAAAACGCCCACTCGCCATAGTGCAGTGGCAAGCACCACCTTTCCGACTTTCACGAAATATTTGGATCAATTTTTTTTGCACACAACGGGTTTGCGAAATGCGGATGGGACTGCAGCCAGAAAAAGCGAACTTACTTTTAACTTTCCTATCGTCATCACTACCAATAAGGGCCACATTGGAGTCCTTCCAGTCGTAACTTTCCTGCTTCCTGAGGCCAGGCATTTTGTAACGTTTGGGTAGAAGTTGGAGTTAGTACACTGTATGCCTGATTTTATAGCCCTTTAAAGCCATAAACTAAAATGGCCAATCAACTCCGACTGATTTTCCACAACCACCCTCATTGGACGAGCTAGTGGAGATGGATTGGCCTATGGATTCAATCAGCTGATCAGAAATCCGCCGCAGTTGGGGTCAAGTGTAAAAACATGTGCAGTGGCGTCCCTTAAAGCGCGCATTTCTGAAACATGATCCAATGCACCCAACGTGTAAATCGATACTTGGGTTCAACGATTTAGAGGCACCGAACTGCATGATCAAGGAAGGTCTTAGGTAGTCTGAAGGTTATCTACGAATTAACAAACTACCTACAGGCATCATACCACAATCGAAACAGCTCTACTTGAAAAAGTAGGGAAATGATTCCTCCTTTTAAACTGTTATTCGTTAAATTATCTATTAGAGATTACATTGCGTTTAAATGCCTACGCTAATGAGACGCTTACAAGTAAATGGGGATGATTTAGTTTATTCAACTTAACGAACAAGAAAGATTGAAAAAGCAGTCGGAATAAACCACTTCGTAGCTAACCCCTACGTGTCGAGAGAATTGTACGACAGTAGCACATCATTGAAAAAAACTCACTCTTGACCTCCCTGTCTTCATCACTGCCGATCTTCGCGACGTTGGAGTCTTTCCAATCGTAGTCTTGAGGTTTCACCAGCCCAGCCATAACAAGAGTTTAGAATTTGATGAAAGCACACACGGAGACAATGTGTATGCGCCGTTTGACAACTTATTTATATAACGTTCAATGCGTTCATCTGATTGGTTTATGCGCTCTACGAATGAGTAAACGACAAAGCCTTGTAATAGCGATACTCTGAGTCAGGTATCTGACTTCCGAAATTCCTATAGGTTGTGTTTTTTTGTATAAAATTTACGGAGTGTCATTCGCTTCAAATCAAAATAACCGTTGACATTTATCAGACATGGCATCGTCGTCGACATTTAATGTGCTAGTGGATTGTCTTTCATTGGCTGTTTTTTTTGGTTCACACTATTCTTACATCTTGTCGGTCCTGTTCAGAAGATAAAAGCAATCACCAAATAGGCTATACTGGAGTGCCTTTGCTGATGAATAGCAATCAGTCGATGTTTTGAATATTAAGAAAACTAAGGTACTATTGGGCGCGCTGTCTTTTTTTCAAACACCTTCCAAATGCCTGAAGAATACCAGCCATGAAGGCGCGATTTGCGCAATAGTAATTATTGGGGAACCGACGTCAGGCGCTTGAGTCACTCTTTTCTCACATTCCCTCATTGGCCGATTGGGCTTACTGTCCCCATACCCTTTATAAATACCAAATGACGCCTGTTAATAAACGAGGATGTTCAGGTCAACTCTCTTGACCCCCTTCTCTCTTCTATTCATGTCTTCCGGTTGGTGGTGCCACGATAACGGGTTATAACTGTAATAGTAACTTCATCAAGTTTTTAAGGTCATGAAAATAGTCTTGTGTGTTGTCTTTGTTCCTGATGTGTTTGGGGGACACGGTTTTGCCGCCCACCTTGAATCGATAAAGGTTGATAATACTGCAACCGCGTTGACCTGTTGGTGCCGACCGCGTCAATCTTGACAAGGTGACGACCAGAGGCACACGTTTGAAAGTCCCGCGTATGGTCTGCTTAGAATGTGCTCGAACCACTGCAGCCGACGGCGTTCTAGATGGGTTGACAGCTTCTCCGAGTTTGTCCAGTTGCGTTTTATTTCGTCGCCGGAGAGCTGATTACACCGGCCCGCTTAACTGATCGAATAATTCCAATCTCCTTGAATCTTCGACACGCAGTGGCCATGGGTGATGATTAGAAGTATTTCAGCGGAGTAGATGCGAAGCTTTGTCCGTGGGTGTATCTCGGAGCGGCCACAGAAAAGCCAGAGTTTTCATCTCTCTCCCATTTGTGGGCGAAAAAATTCCCACGAGGACCTGCTTTACCAGATCATCTGTGCAGTCCTCTTCTGCTTCTTTGCCGAATCGCGCAATTAGAGGCGACCATGAGCCGCTCTGTCTATATCAAGAAGTCGTGCAATCCCATTCCCTTCCCACAGCATAGACAAGGTTCCAAGTAATCTGTTTCTACACTCACGTTAATGGCTCCTAGCGTTTATGGAAACATGAGTAATATTCGATAGCATGTGCACAAATAATCGATTGGTAAAATCACCCACACGTCTCTGCAAGACGCAAATGTGGAAAACGGAGCCTATGCTCCCTCAGCACTGAACCGCAATTGGAAACTCCAATTTGTTTATATTCTGTCTGCCAGCTCGTTATCACTCGCTCTCACTGGCATCGCCAGTTGTTATGATACATCATTCCCACCAACCGGATCACAGAAAGAAGTGGGAGATTCTATAGAGAAATAAGCCGAGCCGACTCATGTATTAGCGGGTTTCATTTGCTATTTAAATGTGCTGGCGTGAAGGCTTACAAGTGCGTGGCAAGATATGTGCTTGAACCGAGGTGACCTTCTATACATGCGTGGTTTCCCGTACTTTAAGGACAAACACGCGATGAATTAATGAAGACAATTAATACAAATAGCAGAGGTTTATTGGATTATCAAACGGTTCCCCCAACAAAATACACCCACATTTTGCCTTTCGTAAAAATGTTTCCGAACGCCAAATTTTATTTGGGAGCCGTAGTCAAACTGCAAGCCAAGTTCTCCTTGTCCTCTTTCACGATACCAATCCATGTTTTCAGTTGACGCCCACTCTGACAGACCCATCCAGAGAATTGATTGGCGAAAGATGGAGTTCATGTAGTCTGACAATTAAAATTGGGATTTGTATGCAGCGGTTACTCCATCGGCCGTATCCTTTCATTTCCACACAGAGTATTATTGATTGTAACCAAACCAACGCGCAATCGGGAGGGTACACGACAAAGGGCAATGTGTTTATCATCGTGACCTCAGTCGGGTCAAATAAACGCTGATGAGAATGCTCACCGGCAACAGAAAGAAATTAGGAATGCATCAGTGGATCACATTGCTAAAGATAAAGGCTTATTCAACGCCCCCAAAACTTCCCTTTTCCTACGACTATCCCCGATAGACGATGAGCTGGTTTCATGGATGTTTGAACGAAGATTCTTGGGAATATTGTACAGGTGACGTCGCCAGTGGAACGCTGGTTTGTCTCAGTTGCCTTGCGCCATCAGGCATCAAATTCATTGGATTACCGACGTATATGACGCCGAATTGGTGAATTTATAGTAAAACAGACAGCTTACCCCCTCTTTATCGCTTAGCAATTGTAAGCTATGTTTTTAGTTAAACAACACAGCATATCTAAACCACCCCAGAAAACAATGCGCCATTTTATTGTGGCTGGCAAGATTAGGCGTCAATTGGTCGCTAAGTGTGCTCAGATGAGCCGTCATAAGGTGATGGTACATTAGTGAAAAATGGTACATTTATAAACCATACGGCACGTGTATTCATAGAGCTGGCGGCAACACAACCACGCGGATGCCAGACCGTTCATTGGTTAAACGCGGTGGTAAATAGCACATGCCTCCTAGCACCAAATGATGCATGCTCCAGGCGGCCCAAAACGAGATATTTTGGATGTCTGCTCTATAAAGACGGCTTAGTCACCACTGGTTGGACGTGGCGTTTCCAACGTGTCACAACTTGCCCTTCAATCTCTGTGGTGTTTGACAATTGTCTGCACCTATCTCATAATGGCCATATAAAGTGACTTAAAAGACTACTGGGGCATTTTTCTGGAGACAAAATTCAGCACGAATCAGCAATAAATTTGGCAACACAAATAAAGCAGCGTCCACTTGGATTTATGACTGCTTTCGATGCTAAATCAGCTCAATCATCGGCTTTTCCCAGGTCTCGGGGAATGCGTAGGACGGAAACACTTGTGCACGATTAAATGACACCCACATTTTATGATAAGATAGACCAGTAGACGTATTTTTGCGAAAGGTTTTAATTTAATCAGATCTTCGCTGAATTAAACAAGCGTCTCCAAACGATCCATAGAAAATGCTTCCTTTCGCTCCGAATCCATCTGGAACCCAGACACAATATACAAATAATGGTCATCGTATTTTAAGGCCACGAGGTTTCTGAATGCTTGCTTTAACTTTTCTGGCGAAACTGGGACGCCATCAGTACAAATTTTCCCGAAAAACTTAATGGCAAACCCCCATGAAGCCGGTTTATTCCCTAGTAGGAGATAGCCACTAAATTTGGATTGGATATGCGTGAAGCGAAGAGGGAACATTGTGTCTTGAATTGAGTGCATGGATAACCGCCTAGCGATCGAGATCATTTTAAAAAGTCTACCAACGCATTATTATTTGCTCCACGAAGAGATGATGATCGTGTTCTTATAAGCATCGCATACCGTTATTTGAATAAATATAATAGTGAAGCTGTGGATAGGGGTAAGAAATAATTGTCGGCGAATGAATGATTCTACTCAGCTTTAAATAACTTCGGTTGAGATAAATATATTTCCTCGAATCTAACTCTACTAAGTATATAAGAGTAGTATTAATATAATATATTTGATTCTATGAAGTTATTTAAAACGAAGAATTTGTATCAGAGATAATGAAATTCGAGTTTTGTTGTGTGTTGTTGTTATAATTTTGTTGCTAGGCGAGCGTACTAATCCGGATATATTGTCTCGAAGAGTCATTAAAATTCAACGAAAGATTAAGTAAAAAAAACACCATTTAATATTTATCCCAGCAACACCATAACACCCCGCTTACATCCTCATACACAGAAGCCGTTCACACCCTTCTAGATAACATATCAAAACGAAATATAGATTGCCCTGTTGGCTCCATCTTTTAGAAATTTCATCAGAAAAACCCCTGAACCCTGAGCCCGCAAATCGAACGAGAGACCTCACACTAACCGCCCGCATGCCCGTAGATGGGCTAGGTCAGACCGCCCGGTCTTGTACTCTCAACTGAGGGTTCATGCTGCTGAAATAATCATTCCCCCAATAATATTCGACGAAAATGGAACCCAGAGGTGAGTTGGCATTGCTTCTTTTCTTTTGAAGATGAAACTAGACAGCTATTGACAGTTCATTTGAATAATGGTAGTACGATTGGAGATTGAATCCAGAGCCTTTTGGAAGCCACGAAATCCAGTACAGTTGTAGATATCGATTTCAACAATGAGCGAAGGTTCCATTGGTGGCCTTGGCTACACTGACAGTCTCCCCGGATGCTACAAAACCGCTGCATAACAAAACGGACCCAAAATGGCACAGATCTCATATAACTTGAACGATATGCAAAAGTGTGAGATTCATGGGAAGGAGTCAGTCAATGCACGACCGGAGACAACGCAAATCGCTCTGCCAAATGAGTGGTGCAACCCAAATAGGGGGTTGTATAGATTAGATAAATTAAATATCGACTCTCTCAGCTGTTTTTCAAAGAAATGAAGCCGTGAAAGAAAAACAATGGTGCGATTCTGGAACTGGCTCAATTCACGCTATAGCTTCGAACAAGACTGGGGCAAGGCGACTTATGGACGAACTAAACCATAAGAGCTCTAAGCCAAAATATTAATTCGTTCTTCTTCCACTCAAAACAATTTCACTCGAAGACTTACTTTTCTTTATGACAGACGAACAAACGAAACCGGAGAATCCCTGGGAAGGTGTGAAATCTATTCAACGGGAATCATTAATGATTTGGAGGATCAAGGTTAGTGGATCTGTTCAATTTCAACGTCCATATTGCTAAGATCCTTTAATCAGTAGTTCAATAAATTAATAGTAGTATGTCCGTTTGCTATTCCCTCGCTCCCTCTCTCTTGACCAGCATGTGTACTCTTTTAGAACACTTTGGTCGAAATGGTGGACCAGATGAACTATGGTGTATTCCTAAACGATGCCGTTTACATCGTCTTGAAGGCATCAAATAAACAGCGCAAGATTTGCTACGACCTCCACTTCTGGCTGCCTTTACTGCAGGCGAAGGTGGGCTCAAACCACTTCCCTATGTTTGTTTGTTATTTCGGCTGGATAGAATTTTCTATCCAATGTGGGGCTCGGTTGTTGTGCGCATCTGTTGTGCATTTGTAAACCGAACGTGGAATATTGTGTAGCTTTTTTATGATTATAATTTAAACGCCTTCCAACTCCAGTTATTAAAATAACGTCCACAGCCGACATTATTTAATAAAAAATATTGATATTTAGAATTTCAAAGGTAATCCACCTGAACAAGTTGTGGAACTAGCTGCAATTCTAAATGACGCAGTTATCTATCACAAGGAGATAGAGAACCACGAATCGAACTTGCTGAAAACATATTTCAAGACTTTTATGCAAGTTATTTTATAATACACTTCAAGTGTCTCAACTATGGTTTTTAATGGAATTAATTTTGTGACCTTTAAGAACATTTCAAGGGGATACCGAGTCTGTTTTTAATGAAGAGAATCCCACGGCTTACAAACCACGTCTTCTATCATTTCAAATGAATGGAACCCACGCGGCGTTAAGGGAGGTCCCGTCCTCGGTGAAAGCTCTTAATAGTCATCAAGTGTTGGTTCTTGATAATGGTTTGAGTATGCTTCAATGGAACGGTAAATTCTGTAATGATGAGGATCGGTTGTCGGTACGTCTACTTACAAATTATTAGTAACATAGAATCGCAACAACAATAGATTATACACTGTTTCTTTCTGCAGGCAGCTGTTCACATAGAAAACCTTCTCAGTAAACGATCTGGGAAGTTAATGCGAGAATTTTATGACGAAGAAGATCTCTTGGAAGATGTAAGTTATCATCAATCGGTAATTAATCTCAGCAAGTCATATTATATTTATTTTATTTGACATCAACAGAATCCTTTCACCCGTCTTCTTGGGAACGACGATGTAGACCGGCAACCAGAAAAGCCGACTTCAGTTGAAAAAGCCATGTTAAGGCAAGCGAGTTTTGTGTACACGGTGTCGTGAGACAAACACGAAAAGATGGTTTGCGGGGGGGGTCACTTAATATACGCGAGGCAAGGAGTGACCCATCCTTGATATTCCGTTGAAAAATGGTGTCTCTAATGGTGTACATAGATAATTGACCAGAGCACGAGACCAATAAAAAAAAATAAAACGAGTTTTAAAAATTCAGGGCTGAGGTGGTAATTTCTGTTACAAGGACGACGGCATTTCAACAAAGACTACGGCAGTAATGTGAGTAGCAATCGTCATCATAGTTGTACCTTCTTTTGTCGCCGTCGTGGCAGTAGTATTGCGGTTATTGGATCGGCTATCCGAATTGACCCAGAATTCAGCCTCTTAACATCTCTAGGCTGTTTACACAGGTATTGTAAGGATTCGAAAAATCTGTTTCATTTGACATGGGTATGAGGATACACGTCCATCAGATTAGTTCGACTGCACAAGCAAGTAAAGACTAGCAATAAAATGAACAATTAAACATCCGCGTGTGTGTGGGCGAAAAGTCTTAATTAGTAACATCTCAACTGGGAGTAGTTAATAATAATAATAATAATAATATGAAGTATTAATTAACACAATGTTTCATTTATTCTAGGCTAAATGACGACTCCGGGGAATTGAAACTGATTCCCGTTTTCAAGGGTCGCATTTCTCGTGCAGGCCTTGAACCCTCTGATGTCAACTTCATCGACACGCCAACTGGTCTCTTCGTCTACATTGGACCCACAGCCTCTGTAAAAGAACGCGAAAGTGTCTGGAAAGAAGCAGATGTGGGTTGTTGACCATTGTCTCTGTTACCCAATTCAACCCATTTCGTAGACTCGGCCCTTGGAATGCTGATTCAAAAATTCCTGTTTGTTCAAAGTTTCAGGAGCCAGACGGATGTGTCGGGGTTGCAAATTCTTGGGAATCCTGCTTTCTCCTTTCATAGAATCGTCCTTTGGAAGGCTGATTCCACAATAACCTTTAGCTCGTAGAGACAGAGGGAATACCGAGATGTTGTTGCTGTTTTCGCTGCATATACTTGATATTGTTGGGTCAATCTTTCGGCAACTCGTCCATCCTACTTTGCCGGGTCATAGGTTGTAGAAAGGCGTTTGTGTAGAAAGACGTGGGGTATATGTATAAAAATAGACGCCGGAACTGCTGCAAACATTATTTTCACGTTTGCTTACAGGGTACGCGGTAGTACATTGATGGCTCAGTGAGTGCGCACGATTGGTGGTGAAAAATGACGCTGCCACTGTTGACTACCATGAAGTGGTATTTCGAATGAAACGTTGTATGTTTACGATGAGCCAGTAAATACGCAGATTTTCTATTGTAGAAATACCTGGTCGCAACCACGCATCCATTCCATCCGATCCAGGTCATTAAAGCCGGCGAGAAATCCTACGAATTCGAGGAGATCTGGGACGATTTTATTTAAAGAAACCTCGAGCTCACAAAAGACCACATTCTCCTATTAAATCATGGTCCGTATATGATGCTACACAAATAAATGATTAATTATGCTTACTGGCGTTAAATGCAATTTAGTTTTTTTATCTGTATTAACTCGGATTTAAAGTTACTCTTCTTTCAAATGACTCCATCTCTAAGATTCATGAGGAAGTTGAAAATTGATACTTCAAAGGAAGACACCAGACAGCAAAGACAATTAAAGTCATTTAAATAATTGACTAATACATAATTATTAGGCGTTCTTAAAAATGAATTAAAATTACAAAAAATTACATTTTTAAATGGTTATTACAAAGAAACGTAATTAGTAATAATAATAATAATAATTGTATGCGTTTTATTGAGGTCACGCGGACAACAACTTTCAGCACAAAATATGACAATCAAACAATACTAGATACGAAAATTGTCTTTTAGCTTGAAGGGATCAATAATATATATGTTCTTATCCAAACGGCCCAACCGCATATAGGTAAGCGAAACGACCACTTCGTATGTTCGAATCGGAACGTGTGTCAATTTATCGATTTAAACAAACGTTAATAAATCAGTACACTACAAGCTCTTGCTCTGGGCAACTAAAAATCGGGACAAATAAGGAATGACAGAATTTAGATATGCCGTCGTGATTGTAGACATTGAACGGTATTGTCTACGCGATTGTCGAAGTGATTTACACTTAAATAAACTTGAATCGAGGGGACTGGAGGGGTCATCTAATATGTGAGCAACGATTAGTGTACAACTAGTTAAGTGGCATTGAACGATGATCTCTTGGATGGAGAGTATAGGCAGGCCACTAGAAAAAGCCTACAAAGTGTTAAAAAGTCAGAAGATTTCAGCCCAGGGAAAATAAATGGGGAACAATATACGTTAATGGGAATAACACAGGCATGGACAAAGGTCTTTATACGGCTTGTGGTCACTCAAATTCTCCTGAACCGGCGAACTAAGAAGCAGAGTGGAAGGCTGTACGCATCAAAGCAATTTCCCTGCGAGCAGATTTTGACAGTCCTGAAATCGCTTCACTCCAATATTTCGCATCTAGCTCAAAATTAAAATTCTTCGGCGTTATTTTCCACATTCGGTTATCTTGGAGTGACCATGTGTACGCCGTATTCGGTAAATGTCGTTAATTGCCACCCATGAATTACAAAACTCCCACAATCCAGGGCGCAACAAAGACCTCGACTCGTTCAACCCCCATCAATTCGTTGCGCATACGGGCATAAACAACAAGTGTAAACAGAGAAGTTGAATTAATGAATGTAAGAAGGCAAACGCCGGAAGTGCGCTGTCAAGGTTTCCACAACCGCGATAACTTCTAAAGACATAAATATATAAGGCCACAGAAACGGTGACCGAACGATAGGCACACCCGTTCGAAATGTGGACGCATGTCATTGTAGTAGTTGGCAGTCTGCTTCTTCAAACACCCTGCGCCGATGCCTGTACAACCTCAATGTCATTCAGCGAGTTCTGGCAACACGAGAAGTCTACCTTTAACTGTTAAAGACCTCAACGGTGCTAGGTCGAAATGGGCATTTCAGGCGTTTTTAGACATGATGAAGAAACACAATCCCTTAATGGAGTTGTTGGATGCTGAAATACGGCCGTCGTCTATCCAACACTGGACCATGAACTATTATCACTACGATTTCTACGTTAGAACAACTTTGCGGTTTATCAGCCCTTCCTGTTACTGTGGAGGCAATTCATCGGTCTGCCGAACCTCCATGTATATGCGAATTAGTGTAACGAACAATCCAGGCAATGATCCACCTTATACCGTGTTGGACTATGGTTTTCATTCGTGCAAAATTATAGGCAAACAATGTGGATGCGAATTTGAGAGAACGCCCGAAGAATCATACAACATAAATGAAAAGCTGTTTAATAATGTTCTTTTCAAAAAAGCTTTAATGATAAGGCTAGAAGATATTTACTATGGCTACAATGTGATTAGTACGTATATCTGTTGGACCATTTCCCGATTAGAAGGTGGAATAAAGTTTGCTGGATCAATCCATTTCAAATTGAGCGAAAAAGCTGATGGATCTTGCACTTTTGTGTGTCAGGAAAGCCGTTGTCTGGATTACCGTTTCTACGACTTTTACGCGGTTATTCCCTTCTGGGCTACGCAATGGTATCATGTTGTCGTTCAGGAAACCGAAGCAGACACTTTCCCTAGTATATGCATACACTAATGTGCCCTTCCGTTTGTAATCCCAACTGCTGTGCAACCGAACTATGCTCGACTAGTGAATACACACGCTATATTGGCAAAATGTGCTATCCAATCACTGCTTCCGGCTTTTTAGAATGTTCAATTGTATACTCTTTTCTGGTTGGCTGGGCTCTAGCGTCATAACACTCAATTCATGCCCATTTTGCCCATTTGTGCCCATCCCCCTGGTGTTTCTTTTTCGCCTGCTTATGGCTGTTGTCAGTGTGACGAAATAAATCGTTATTTTATTGTTATTCACTGCAAGAACACATTTAAAGGACCACTAAGATGGCAATGGAGAGTAGTTGAATTAAGGAATTCGGAGTAATTCATCTTAACTACAGAGGGATGGAGAGGCCGAGGAAGCTACGGTTCAGTTGCGAAGGTCGTCCCAAACTTCTTCGAATCCATTGCAAAAGCACCCGGCATTGAATACGGAGATGGCCTTATTGGGAGTGGTGGCAGCTTTGAGGTATTTCTGCAATTAAAAACACAATCCGTATTTATCTTGGGATCGCGAGACTGACATTAGGTTCGAAGCTCTCGTGGCTGCAACAAATTATCGTCGGGCATGGATGGCTGATTAAAACCAACCGGTCATCCGAAATGTCTATATCGACCCATTTTCGCACCCCTGGAAACAACTTCTGCCAGAATCCTGGCATTAATTATGCTGCTGCGTCTTATTTCCGGGTTAAAATACCTCAGCCATAAAAGAATAAATCGCCATTATACCACTGCAAGACGAAAGATTGAGGTTTTTTTTTATAATTTAAGATCTGTGAATGAAATGAGTTTGAATGACCATCAACTAATACAAATAAAGAAGGAACCCTCCCTGGTTTTTCTAAAGTTGAAGCAAAACTCACATCTGCTTCTGCCCACACACTGGCTTTCTCATTGCTGTTTGCGCCAGGGCCGATGTAGACGAACAATTCCTTAAATGTATCAATGAATGTCACGTCATCCGGATTGATGCCGTTTCGGAAGATTTTGTTGGAATATACCGGCGTGAGAACAAGTTTGTTTGTTTCATCGGAGAGTCTGGAATTCATGAAAAGACGTGAAACTTCAATGGAAAGCAGTTGTTAAGAGGTAAACGGTCTGAACCCAAAACAGATGGCCTTCTTTCTTTTAATTGCGCAAAAAGGTTTTACCTCAACAACTTCTTCACAAAACGACTCTTTGTCAGTTTCGGTATGGCCGGAGGAACATCTGCAATCCCCAATTTGTTGTAAAGCTCATTCTAAAAATAATCAAAGGTTTGTTTGTTCTACGAGATCAACCAGGAAATTTATAGCGCATTTAACTCGGCATTACTAATCGGAGTATTTGGGTAAAATCGGGATTTTGTATTCAATTTTGTGAAATTGAGCTTATGTTTGCCATTTTCGGGTTATAATTCAACTATCACACGGTTTCCTCCTTCCGAACCTCCTTCTCCCCCAGATCCACGCAACCCTCAACTGCAAGCAATGTCGTCTGTTTTATCAGAAATTCGACGACGGCGTCTGATTGTGACAGTTGACTTTCTAAGCGCCATTTCTCTTTTCGGCGATTCGGGAAGCCTAACTATTTCGAAGTTCATTATAACACCCTTGAAACCCCGTTGATTGATTTAATTTAACAAACAGACCATTTGTTTTCACAAAGCCCTTAAACGATGGTGCCCAATTTACCGAAACGTCGAGTTTCCATTCTCGCTGGGAGGATTGGTACTCGTGTTGTTGATAATAAAAAAGTGTTATTCGAAGACCTGGCACTCCTACACTCACTTTTTCAAGAAGATCCTCCTCGTCGAAGAATTCCGAAGTGCATTTCATTTTCCGATTTCTCAAGGCATTGTCCATGTATCGGCGAGCCTAGTGATGAGATAAATAAATTTTAAACGCAGCATTTGTATTTAAATCAACTTATCCTAAGGGATGCCAATGAGACAGAACCCCCTCCACTCCACATTATCGCGCAATTTTAACTAAACTAACACATAACTAGTAATATATTGTATCTTGCTTCATTTATAACTCGAAACGCCAGTCAGAGAGAAAGAACTCAGTGGCGAACGCAAGCGAAGTGCTGAGCTGGTCTCATCGCCATATTCGGACTACGATGGGGCTTGAAATCGGGATCATTATTTGTCGATATTCGGATTTCGGGGCCGAAACCGAATATCTTGACATTGGCGAGCATCTTACAATTCTGTACAACACATTGGATACAGCTTTGATACCTAGACTGTTTCCAGCACCGACCCAAACCGAAAAGCTTCTGTCGTATGGAAAGACGTAATAGGGCCGTCACAAAATAGTGGGACCCACTGATTGGCGTTCTTCCTCGTCACACCGGGAGCCATTCCACTGCGTCATCTTGTTGCCTTCGTCGAAGATGTACACGTCACCGCTGTTGAGTGACTTCCTTGAGATCATCACCTCCGACACCTCGGTGCGAGATTTGTCTTTGTTCAAGCAAAAGTGGAGCAGACGAGGTTTGTATGTCTCTGGATGTTCGGGGTTAAAGAGGCTGCTCGAGTTGCCGGATAATACTCTGAAATGTATGTTGCAATATTTGGAATATATTAGGGATTCTTTCAATTCCACTAGACAACAATGCATTGGCTTCATTTATCCGCCTTTCTTATCCTCCACTGATTGTACTTAACTTAGTCAGTCAAAATACCATGATTAAATCTCTTTTAGTCCTATTCATTGGTGCATCGGCCTATTTAAAATTCAAATTATCTGTCGATCGAATTATTAGCACTTAAGACATTTATTTACCTCTGTATGCATCTCGATGTCTCTGTGTGCCAAAATGTAAGTGACAGATGCAATTGGTTCTCACGCTCATTCCCAATCGTGCCAGATTTGTGACGCTCTGTGGAACGTGTGTTTTAATGCATCGATCCTAATCGAATTAACGCCCCAGGGCCGTGCCTTTCTTCGATCTCCGCGAATCTTCGGTTCTTAGAGAAAATCTAATTGCTTGCAATCAAAGAGGAAATGTTTACCAGCTGCCTATTTAAAATAATGAAATCCAGCATTCTGTAACTCCCCCGCCAGTTTACATATCCGGCAAGCGTTCAACGGCGTCTGCCATGCCACATTCCACGGAATGGTTATCATATATAGTTTTTGATTGCCAACTTGTCTATGTAGAATGTGACACCTTATCGCCTCTCCAACTACATAATGCTCATCGCTCGCCCAACATTGAATTCCATACAACTATAGGTGTCTAACCCCGCAATAACCAAGGCAAACCAAGCGATATCCTTACTCCAGAGATTGGCTCCGTAATAACCCGTTGAAAACACCCTTCACATTTTTACACAAGGTTCCTCTTGTAGCTAGACTCGTGCATGCACCGTTATTATATATCTATGATTATAACCATAGATAAGTCCTCGCAACTAGACTTGATTTCTACCTGATGTCAAAGGCCTGCACTTTATCATCAGTGGTCCGCAATAATCCTCATCAAAGGTCTACCTTTCCTTAGACTAGAATCATCCCAGGTGTAGAGAGTCATCATACCGCGATCGTAAATATTCAATGCCTTATTTTTGAAAACGGATGAGCTCCATTTTGTCAATGCGTCGAATATGGAGTACCACCCCCGGCCGGCCTTCCCAAGTTACAGCCTCCATGTGCACATCTACGAATGCCGGTCAAACCCTCGTAAGGTAGCACGACTAGTTAATGGGATACCTAGAAGCCAAAATGGGCAGAAGAACGTTCATCATCATTTCAGGTTGCTCCCGTCTCTCCGAAAAGTCTATGCAAGCTGCCCAGATTGATAAATTCTGAACTCACGCAGCTACTAATACTACAGTTGTCGTTAAAAATATTTTTGACAACTGTTTCCAGACAAGCGTTCCCACTTAATCAACAGTTTTATCGATTATATTGTATAAACGGGGTACAATAAGGACTTAAACACCCCTTTCCAGATGCCAAAATATTGTACTAGAAGTGCAAGTTACTGCGTTCATGGAGTATGGCTGTCACCAGGGATTCCCTGGAGTTATCCTAAATAGCCCTAATGACAAATCATGCTTTCTCAGCCGTATGAAAAACTTACCCAAAATCTTTGAAAAGGGCCTTGAAAGAAGGGTCCTCGCTACCTTCAATTACGCGATGAATCACAACCTTTTCCCCCAACAGGGCCATGAGCTGGGCGACCTTCTCAGGCGGTTGTGTACCCAATTGCTTTAAAATAAAAATAATATTTCCTTCGGTTGTGCGCTCTTTTTTCAAAACACTATTTCTGGATAACCCAGTGGCCTCCAATGGTGGAGGATTTCAAAGATAAATACCCACAACTCACACTGGTTTTTGCTTTACCGATCCAGAAGTATAGGTTATAGATCAACTTCTTTTGGTGGTTAGACACCTGTAGAACGACGTACACTTCGTCGCTCATGAAAAAGCCCAATTCGGCATCTTGCACGGGCTCCGGTATAGCCTACACAAGACAAGGGAAAAGAGTATTTTTTATTCTTAATTGCCTGTGAAATCGTTTGCGTCGAGATAATGGTAGTAGCGCTACTTGAAGTCTCCAGGGCTTCAAGGGGCGTTACATAATGTCTAGAAATATTTCTTACGCCAATTTTCCAGGCTTTCACACATTCCTCTTTGATCTCCAGAACGGCATTCCACTCAGGATCAGCTCCAGCAATGGGCTCTAAAAGATGAGATCAACTCGCCTTTACCAACTACATTTGCAAACACCAACTACGTCGTCTTCGAGATTGCAAGACAACCATATTAAAAGGGAAATTCTGCTGATGGGCATGTTTTGGATGTTATATTAATGAAAGCTTGCACCAGAAAGCGTGGAAATAGATCTACTTACCGCCTTCTTCCTTGTGGGGATAAAGGTCTCCCTACATACCCCCCGGCTAGTAAACTCCCCAGAAATGTCTTTTAAAACTTCAAATGTGTCTCTACATCAACATAACAGCATCCGCCCGCGGTGCCCAAACACCAATTAGAAAATATGCGTTTATGATAAGGATGATTATTCATTATAGTAGAGGTGGCACTTACGAGAAAGAGAATTTCGGTTTGAACTGGGTGTTGTTGGGATGGCTACAGATCCCGATCGAGACATTGCCCGTTTCATGAAAGCCATTCTTGCAGATCGTGTTTGTGAGTGTGCGTTCTAAGAGATCGCTCCTCGCCAAATAATAGATTAAACACCCAGATGGTCCAATTACAGACTCGCGGTGAGTGCGGTGTGTCGCCTAATGGATCGTGTGTACAGCAGCACGCGAGCACGCTAACGACGGCACAGTTGTGCATGGATAAAGCTATTGATCTCCGGCGGCTCAGAATCTACAGGGATCGTGTGCCAAAGGTCGGCTTAAGATCTCAGATGAGTCACTTGTTCAGCGGCCTGAAACAAAAGCGAAACTAAATGACAATTCATGAGCACTAACAGCGACTATGAAATCCCTAGATCTTGAATAGCCCCATAGCGTTGGTGAACGGGGCGGCACAAATATTTAAATCATTTAGCAATTGACGGAAACATTGTTGGAATCAGAGCACACAAGCACTGTTTGGAATGCTAAAAAAAAATCCAAGCAGCCACTCGTATGATTCCAGGAGGAATATTTTGTTATTAATACGATCTTATGATTGGCCTTCAGGAATTTTTAAATGGATTAATCTCCCAAAATGAATACACCTATGGCAACATACCAGTGAACGTGGAAGGAGTAAACTAAAAGTGTGCTCAAACGACACCAATTTTGGGGGTTTGGTGGTTTGAATGGATACGATAGAGTCGTTGATTTTGAGCAATTTCCCCTGCCGACCAGTTTTGAAACGAATGAAGCGAAAAAAATACGTTTTTGAACCACGACAAAACACTACACCTCAGTGGTACGCAAATGATTAGATTTGAACCTAATACTTCGTTGCATCAAGACATTTTTCAGTAAACGTCGAATTTATAAATATAATAACTAAAATAATTGGATTTCAAGTTCCTAGGGGGTACCGTGGATTTGCAGAATCATTGGGCTTAGCGAATACACACTTAAACAGCTCTAGTTCACAGAACATCTTTGAAGAGAATCACACCGCATGAGAAAATGTCTTCCGAGAGGCCTCGGAACTAATTTGCGTTGATTAATTCGGTTAATCAAATCAGGGATCACGACACAAGCGTTGGCTCGCCTGTGACAGCGGAAACAAAGACGCGTTCATGTTTCGCTGACAAGTTGTATCGAGCCACCGTTGTTTGTATGACATAGGGTTGTCCGTATAATGTAAGCATTGATTATAATATGTATTCCCAAGCATGAAAAAATGAAAGTTTTGGGTTTTTAATATTGTTGCATGATAAATTAACACGTTTTCGTGTTGTATGACGAGATACAGATATCCCTAACATAGTTAAAACGAACAGTCCAAAGCTGCTTTTTTTAGATTTTTCTTGATTTCTTTTAATTGAATTAGCGAGCCGTAACCGTCGAAAGGCGCCATTCAGGTAATCGTATTACTAATGCACCCAGGCAGATTTATCGTATTTGACTACATCTGGATGTCAATGGCTAGATGGAATGGCAATAGACATTCCAGAAAATTTGTTCATTAAATGTAATAAGATCATATCAAATTTAATATATTAAGGTTGGAACTCTCTACTATCAAGAATTAAATACACCATACGTAAATTTGCTTAAGTAATACTACGTGAATATCGGAGAAATGCAGATATTAAATTATTATTAATCGTTCTACAACACTTTGTTCAACTCAAAATACAGGACAAGCTTAAGTATCGCGTCTGTAATATAATTCCAGAAAATAATATCACTGTAAGTTACGGCGATTGCTTTCTTCTTTATCTACATATGAACGCGATGTTAGAACTGACCTTTGGGGCGTGTCACAGTCGTAAGTGTTTGTGAGAACGAAGACAGCACGTCTTTAATGTTCGTGGAGATTGACAGAGACATACCGTCTTGCTTTGTGGCTCAAACTCATGATATTGTCTTAACTAGATTCGCCTGAAACCTTGTCAGCGGCTCCTGGTGCTGCTACAGACAAATATATGGTTCTTTCAACGACTACCGCTCAGCCCGCCTTACTCCTATAGTGAAATGCAATAAAACAAACAAAAATCAACCAGGAAAGATGACACTTTAAATGGATGTAATCGTTTACAAATTCAAGAAAGGTGTCTACAGACCTTAGGTTCATAGTTTTAGTCACTTCGCCAATATGGTAAGCATAAACCAGCTTCGTTCCATTTAGGACTTTCTCGACTCAAAAGAACGAAACGAAGCCTTTATATTCCTCCTCTAGGAATACCGTTGTCAACTTATCGAAGGATGTTATCGGAACTTAGGTCCCTTGCTCCGCACCGTTTGTAAAAGCGCAATCTCTCATCCGGATAGATATGCATTTTTATTACCACAAGGGGCTTTGCGAACTCTCCAGTGACACGCAATAGACCATTTGAAGTCGCATGTCTTATTCGTAAGCTTCCGGGCATGTTTCCTGGTCCCTAATTTTCCATCCTTGTGAAACCCTGTTGACTTTCGAACATTGCATGACTTCTGCATCCAGCTGAATGATCCTTTGTATTATTTATGCGTATACCCGTAACTGTTAGTTTGGTTCAAAAAATAATTGCGTTCACTGAACTCAGCCGTTAAAGTTCCATCATAACCGTTTCTATAATCGCATTTTCGTAAAATTTGTCTATGATCAACGTTTTGTTATTTTTTAGAGAAATTTCAATTTATTTGTTTTTTCAAATTTTATCGTATAATTTCCAGTTCGATACATACAAAAATAACAATACCGCTTGTTAAAGAGCATAATATCTAAATGTATTTAAACGCTCTCCAGAGAACACATTAACCTTCAGGTTTTTTGTTGACTTTTTTGGCGCGATTAATATCATAATTTCATGTAATGCCCGATATGGCCCAATAGGAGGCGGCCATCTTTCGATGGTACGGTGTTCCATACGATAGTGTTTGCGACCCTCTGGTCGACTCAGAACGACGTAACTCACTTTCTCCCTGCATACAGGATGTCTTTCGCTCTCTCTACCATTCACAGCCGCTCAAACAACCCCACATCTCACAACAGCCGACGAGATCCTACAGAGACATCCTCCCATCTCCCACACTATGGATCATTGGAGTTGTTACTCGTAGTAAGGACGCGCCCCATTTTTGTCCAAAGCTCCCATTGTGTTCCTTCTACCAATCTTCCTTCACAAGTAAAGGTCACTCGCCCAGTTAAGTCATCTTATTCGTCGTGTTGACTGACGTTTGGGGGACAGCCTCTGGTGGAATACAACTAATCCCATTTTCCTAGATCATGTACATCCTGTGGCAGTACAGTCTTGTAATGCATGACATGGCCCGATTAGAGGCGACCATCTTTGCTTGCTATTTTTCGCTTCCATTGACTGTAGAAGTAGTGAACGATAACTGAAAGATGTATTTCTTCACCTTTCTGTAGGGTTTTTGTTCGCTTGAAATGTGTTGATAACGAATGGCACGTCATTCGTTAACCGGGCTGCGATATGGTTTGTTTGAGGTTCAACGATCGGACCAGTCCGCGGCGAATCAAGTGAAGGAAGCACCAGGAATTTGAGCCTTGACAACCAATATATATAGATTTTGAATAAATATTCGTTCTAACCACTGCTGAGAATACCCCGACTCATTTATCCCCATTCTTCGGACACATGCCAGTGGTGAGTCTTATCGTACCGTGTTATCGGTAAATACGAGGCAAACAATCGCCACCTTTTATACGGAGTTCCATACTATGGTGTTTACGACCCTCTGGTCCACTCAAAGTCAGGCAACTAACTTTCTCTCTGCATACAGGATACATTTCGCTCTCCAAACCCTTCGCAGCAGCTCAGCCAGCCCTATATCTCATACCAGCCGACGAGATCCTACAGCGACATACTCCCTTCTCTCACGATATGTATCAGCGGGGTAGTTGCCTTAGTAAGGACCCGCCCTATCTTCGCTCATACTGTGTTCCAACTTCTTCATCTAACGCTTTCATTATTATATCCTCTTTTGTAAGTGTACTTACACGATGCGTGTACTTTCTACTAATCTTCCTTTATAAGAAAAGGTCACTCCACAAGTCAAGTCGTCTTATTCGTCGTGCTGCCTAACGGTTGGGGACAGTTACCATTTCCTAGATCACATACACTCTGGGACATTACAGTCCGGATATTTGTGTTAAAGTGCATAAACTTTTCTCTCTTACCATCATATTGATATGTCCTTTGGTGAATTTTACGTTGCTCTGGTTCACCTAGACTCTAGGTCCTAGAGTAAAGTAACCCTTTTGCACACCGGATACTAAACTCCGCATAGCCACTGCTGGCGCAAACACCTCCACCAATCTAAACGTTCTGGGTTAATCCCCTGCGAAATCTCGACACATCACTTTGTCACAGAGACGTTTTTCCTCTACCCGGACGAATGGGACGTGGCGATGGTGCGCAGTTTCTGTCCGTTGCCTGCACATTTTATCTTGCGTTAATACGGTATTGAAATTGTAAATGGGCTTTCCATTCCTACGAGTAGAATACGGTATACGAAGAGGAGGGAATTAAAGATGGTTTCTCTCTACTATTATTTTCCGGCCAAACAGGTCTATCGGGTGTCTAGTAGACGCGACAAAAGCGTAGGTCATTGAACCACGTTTCTACCTCGGCAAGTGAACACCCTTAACGGTTACGGGAATAGGGTGTAGAATTGACTTTAGGCAATTGAAGAAAACAAAAAGGAAGTAGGACGATGTCATGAAGACTGGTGGGTAAATGGTTTAGTTTCCGACCGGAACGAACCACTGTAGTCCGCCTGATTCTGTTCATGGCACCGAAGATGTGTCACGAATACTTTCAATAGCAATGCCACTAGTACGTGGTGCTACATACGGTGTGCGCTTTTAGTTGTGCCTCGGCCCAGTCGTTGAAACAATAGCTAGCGCGTTTTTCTTCGTTTGCGAGCCGAATGTACCAGGCTACTTCAATAACGAGAAAGGGACCATACATTGGTTTCCACTCAAACCCAGAGCAGTTAGCGCCGCTGCAACAATAGAATTGTCAGGGCTTCCGGTGTCCAAGATAAAATTGTACGGGTAACAGTTTGTTGAATACCGTCGCATAGCGATACGGTCAGTCAATGGATTATTGCTGACGCCTAATGCATACGAGGTGGAATCTGCGTCACCAGATAGTGGAATTCTGGTGACCGTCAGCCTTCTTAGCCGTCGTTGTGCTGGAAATGCGGAAGTGGATAAGAATATTATTTTAACAGAAATATTTATTTGTATGTTTTGAGCACATTCCTTCCACATTGACCAGTCCAGAAAATCCATTTGATCACATGAAACTCGTCAACGCTCACCACTGATTTTACTGGCACTTACTAAAATGTTGCCAAACTCTTAAATATACCATTATCATAAAACAGTTCATTGTAGTATATTATAAAATGTATTACTTGAAGCTCAAATATGGGCGAGATTAACTGGAGCTTTTCACAAAATTCATCGAGTACTTCTTTGAAGACTTCGATCGTGGTTCTTCTTCCGTAATTTCATCACGATCTAATCGAACGGACTTATTTTGCCGGATCAGTGGCGACGTTCCTGAAGTGCACCCGAGACCGGCGTGACGATTCCAAGATGATTTGTGCTCGAGACCTTCTTGAAATTGGCGTTCAAGATCTTCGACAATATTTTCGACACCTACGCCCGCTTTGGAAACGTTTATTGGATGTTCAGTGATTACAGGAATCTCGACATGCTTCCGATGCTTTTCTGCCCCCATTAGCCGAAGGAATTTATCTTTCCGGACTTTTGAGTTAAATTGAACATCTTCCCATGCATTGGCTGATTTTACGCCAAGTCCGTCAACGTCTGAAGTCCGAATCGTCGTCTCTTCTTCGTCCTTTTCTCGGAGCTTCCGTACCGAAGAATGCTTTTTACTCCCGTGCTTGAAATGTTTATCGCTTTTATGCTTTCCCATGAAACGGTCGTGGGCTAAATTGGCCAAATCTGACGACACATCGAGGTCAGTGATTGACGGTTAGCAGTATAGGCAGTATCGATGGTCTAAGTGAAAAAGCCTTAGAGTCTAATATCATCATATTATCTTGCGTAACCTGTTTAAATACTCTTTCGTCATTGGAAATTCCTTTCAGAAGGAGGTTCAAATGTGTATATCCGGCATTCTTGGAAGGAGTTGATTCTAAATCATGGAAAAACCCGAACGTAACAACAAATAAATAAAACTGTTTAGTTTGTCGTTGCAGTGAATCCTTCTCAAATAGTGTACCTCTGAAAAAAATGGAAACAGATTACGAACAGATGTTACCCGGATAAGCGGATACACCAACTAATCGAAAATGTACATGTAGACCTCCCGCTGTAAAAGATACCACTCTATAGAACTGTAAAAATGGTAACTCTTCAGCCGTTCTTCAGCCAACAGTCATCGGCTGGCACGTTTGGGGCAAAGGACCTAGGCGGATTGTGCAAAGGGCCGGGGTCCTACGACTCACCTGCGGGTGTGTTCAGCAATTTCTCGCAGATTTTGCAGCACCAGCGGAGGAACCCGTCATAGCTGTCTTCCGAGATTGCCGGCAACTACGCCCGAATTCTCGCTGGATGCCCGAGGAGACCGCCACATAGTCACTATATAACGTCACGTCTTTCGGGGCATCCTCCTTCGTAAGTGCTACTGCACGTAAGCGAAGAAGCGGGCCACACTATCGGTTGGCCCCTGGTGCTATATGAGGCAGGTCATAAAATCGCCTTGAGTCTTGGCTTCACTCGAGTCCTGAAGGTTGCTAATGGCCTCGCTCAACGGAAGCCCAACGAACTGTAAGTTTATTCATTAAAGAGCGTTGCGTTTAAGCACGTTTCTATAAGGCGTGCAACCCTTGTCTCCGCCATCTGCTCGATGTCGATGTTTACTTCATCATTTTCTGCTACCGACACGGCTTAGTATACATTAGATATTATTGTCTGAATTTTAACAACGTTTGACTGACGGTGTGTCTCTAACGAAATTCTAGGCTTAATTCAAGAAATCAGGTTATCGTTATACTAATGAAGTTGGGCTGTGAAATCCCAACATGCTGATTTCGCGAGTTTTCAGCAGCCGTAAAAACAATATGGCTCGCTTAGGCATAAAACGCATTTTAAAACTCCATTTGTTATGCATAATGAGAATTTTAAAAATATTTATAAATACGTTTATTATTATACCAGGACACTGATTATATTTAGGCAACAATTCAAATATTACGGATGACGAAAGACGTGTCACCCGAGTCTCCTATTGAAATTGTTATCAATAAGTGGGATATCAATGCCGCTAAGCACGCGCTAGATGATGCATCTAAAGAAGTATTGATCTATTCATTTCATAATTTGTAGATTGTAAAATCGAAATATGATTTGGTAGAGAACTTTCGCCTCATTGACAACAGACTGATCCTGTGCACAACGGCCGTACTGTTTAGTGTTATCGCTGTCATATATGACTACGTTTGCCCATACCCACAATCGCGTTACGTTCTAATTGTTTGCGCTGCTTCGTATCCTTTTCAGTGAAAAGAAATATTTTAATACTTTCCATTAGCTATGCATAATTGGCAAGCGCTCTATGCCGCTTTCATTACTGCAATTTAATTCTGCCATGCTGTCACATGTATATTCCTTAATTGCACTATAGGTATTTCATAACTACTTCAATTCTTGCCTGGCATACGTATTTCCTGGAGGGCAGTACGTTTTTCGTCGGGATGCAACCAGACAAGACTGGTCTTGACCCGCCCAACAGATGGACCTTAAAATCTTCTGTTAAAAAGTAAAAATTGTCTATCATTTCTTAATTCGGTAGACAGGATCCTCACTATAATTTAACTACGACATTATACAATGGGATTACGAAAAATGAAAGGACGATTGAAGTTTCAAAGACGATTGATAACTTCTTCGACAGAAAAGGAAAATTGTGCCGCAATGAACTTGAACCTTTCCTCCTGGGAATTTGTAGCGATATTACGTCCAAAAAGGAGAAATGATGCCAAATTTGTTCCAATTTCGCTACTCAATTGTCTTTGTTAAATGTCATTTTGGTGTCTACGTAAAAATGTGCACAAAACTTACTTCTTATTTCTAGTTAGTTTAGTTATTGTGTCCATCTTACGCCACTGCTATCAACCACCCCAATAATATGACAACACGTGTAAAGCCAAGAGCATTGGCGTAGTTTCGCGCCGTGTTGCACATTGCAAACCCGCATTGTTTTGGGCATGTTGCACTTGGCCATTTGGACGTTTTTTGGCCAGGATCGTAAAACCAATGTATTTCTGTTTCAAGCATGTTTTTTCTGACGGTTGGAGTATTCCACCCATCTTTAGCACAACTAGCAAGTTAGATGAATAGACTTAAAATCGAAGAAATAAGACGTCGTCGCAACGAGGAACGTCGAAAGAAGTTTATTTCTCACGAGGTCCGAAGTCCTTTAGAGAGACCTATCACCTTCTTGTTAAGTAAGTTAGGTTTGGATTTTGCCTTTCGGTGTCAAATGTAACAATTTTGTGCGCCTATATTGGTGAAAAGGTGTATTAAAAGGAAATTAATTATCTATGGCGGCTGCTTCGCGCACAAGGTGGCACACATTCCGCCGTGGTATTTGAAGCTTTTGATCCATTTCCCAAGAGTCTACGGTGGTGCTTTCAATTATAGATAAACAGAATCGATTGATTCATCATGACACCCATCGGTATCAAGACGGAGATCCGAAATCGAGAGCAGATCGTGTCAGTTTGAGCATTTTACCCTCGGGCCACAAGGCATCCAAACTCGTA
The DNA here is from genome assembly GCA_028672205.1 of Proteocephalus fallax. Classification (NCBI taxonomy): domain Eukaryota; kingdom Metazoa; phylum Platyhelminthes; class Cestoda; order Proteocephalidea; family Proteocephalidae; genus Proteocephalus; species Proteocephalus fallax. The sequence continues at coordinate 157,552 of JAPUBX010002202.1, read as the reverse complement.
AAAATGTGAGCTTTGCCTGGGTCTTGTATATTTTGGTGCAAAGACGACTATTTTTTCTTGGGTAAATAACATCCGGTAGGTAGACCCATTTACTGCGCTCTGTTATCTCGTAAACTAATATACACAACTGTTGACCATCCAATAGTGGAAACGATCAATTACCAGAGGGATTTGATCTTCCGGCGCATACAAGTTATGAGAAAAGAATTCAGCACCAAATTTCTTCAACGTCGACATCCTCCACAGGTCGAGCCGACCGCGATCATATTATCTTCGAAGCTGTCGAGATCATTTCAGGCTGGATGATGGCAGAACCAGCCTTTATCGATCCTCAGACGGCCTACGGGGCCAAAGACCTTCGTTTCATGGATTGTGTTGCCAATAAACTCCGCGCATTCAAAGCGCAAGTGGATCCAACGGTCGTAGAGATGTTGTCTAATGCTCGGGTAGCATGTCATACGACGCCGGTTCCTCTTGAAATTGGCTTTGAGAGTATTCAATCGCTCCGAGTTGACACCGACCTCGGTTGCTCTACTTCACGCATTCGTGTGAAAACACCACCTCGGCAGTCGGGTCTGGTGCTACCAGGGACATCGAGTGGGAGCTGCAGGGAAATCCTTAATACAGTATGCCAGTGCTCTAACAATTCTACATTTATCGTGGCATGTTACCAATGTTGGTAGTTCAACTACGTGTTGTAAATTCCCGTTTGTTATGAATTCCGCCCCGCCCTTAATCGCTCAACTTAACCAACCAAAGGGAATTGATGAGTACGTTACATTATCTACACCATTTAATGTTATGGCTTTCTTATTAGTTACGAAAATATTTTTGAAAACCCTTGATCGACAAAACTATATGTATACTGTCAAGTGGCTTTGTTATTAACACAAATAACAATTATTTTGTAAATTGGAGCACTAAATAATATAATTACATGGGTTGGTTATCGGTATTCCGGATGCAACCAGTTCCCACCTTTCGTACTTTAACATCAACTTAAAACAACTTCTACCCTTTGCTAATGAGTAGTATTATTTGCTCCGCTAAGCCCTGTGTACATCCACGGACCGCAGTTCGCCCCACCCGAATCCCGTCAAACTCCTTCCGTCCTCTTCTGCGCGCGAACCAATTGGCCCCAGAAGGCGGCGCTGCTGCCATTCATCTGGTAGCAAACGGGACAACAACAACAACACCTTCTCTCTGCCAGGAAGAGGAAGTGTCCTCATTTCTGCCTACAATAAGCCCTGAAGTGGCACGCTTTATGCACCACCGATTGGTTGTTCGCCCATCACCACCCAGGCGCCCCATGATGCAGCTCAATGTCTCAGATTACCCTCCTGTCGCTATGAGGCCTCCTTCGCTGAACTATGCCCACACTCCGTGTACAGAGCGGCAGGGTGGCGCCCTGGAGTCCAGCTTCCCGGGGCGTGACTTGCGTCACCCCATCTGGGACACCCCGGACGAGTTGAAAACATCCAGGTCCAAATTTCTCATGTTTTAGTAGCTCCCTGTGTGCCAATACAATTCTTTTTCCTGTTTTTTTCATGAATAGGCAGTCTTAGCTTTTTTGGTTGTTTCGTGAGTTCCCGATCGTCATAACCTCAAAATTGTTGATGTTTTACTAGGGCATGGAAGCATTTGATCGTTACTGAGTGCAGCATTGTTCTTGTTTTCACGGTTTCGATGATGTTGACGGAATGCACTGTCCAAAACGATTATCCAATCCGGCAGTAATCTTGCCAGTTGTCACGTCGCTATCAGTGAAGTCGTATTAAATCAAACCATCATATGTAACGCCGCGATAAACGGACGGAATAAATTCTTGAACGTTTGGGATACGCCTTGTCCGCTGAATTACCTATTGCCCTGGAAGCACCCTATGAATGGTGTTTTCTTTAAACGCCGGGACGGACATTTGCTGACAACTGAAATGCCTACATGGGAAGTTGAGTCGCAGCTGTGTATACGAATTGGGGAATATAAAACTCCGTAATTTTATTAACCGAGCCATTTACGAAACATTCGCAGCAGTTTTCCACTGAACGATTGCATGCGTGCGTGTATGCTTCGCACCAATTAAGTCACCGTTTTTTTATGTTGACGAGAAGCCGGAAATGCAATGTAAAAGCCGCATTGCTCACCATTAGGGTTGCTGCCTATTATCCAGTAAGCAAGACGCGTTGCCATGGTTTTTATCTAGGCTAAATGATTGGCATATACGAGCGACCAAAGGCGGTCTCTATCGAGCCTATTAACTCCATTGAGTTGAAAATCAAGGGCAGGTACTACCTGGGTCTGTGACTAAGGTCTAACGCACAAGGCATCTTCAATCATGTCCATCTGTGTATTCCACCACACACAAATAAACCGTCTTCATGGGGGTTTGTCATGACGTTTTCCGGAATGGGTTTACGGGTGGCGTCCGCAGTGCCACCCGAGGTTGCCTGACACCTGGGGGAGTCGAACCGGGGTCCCTCACCAACAGAGCGACTGTATTGAAAATTGCAGGATGTTAACGAATTCTGAAGAAATATATATTTATTCACGAAATGAAATTCGGCTTTAAAATGTAAAAACACAGCCCTAAACGGACCATTTATCCATCTTAATAAACTTCTGGAGACTGCCATTTGGTTTCGGGTTTTATTTTGACTTTCAAGTCATTTTACCCCTTGTCATTCCATATTTATTATAAAGCATGCCAAACTTACTAGGGACTGTTAAATGAAGGCATCTGCAGATTTTATCAATTTCCCAAACTCACAGAAAAAAATCAATCCATTAAGTTATTGATTCCTTAAAGCAGCAACGGTGATTGATTTCCCATCGCCCGCCGGCTTTGATCGGCAACCGTTAAATCATGAGGGACTTTAGAAATTTAATCTGTTTTTTTGCGAAAATATTCAATTGGTTCATAGATATAATAAATATTTTCTCTTGAACGGATTGCGAAATTAACCATTTTTAAAATAATATACCTAGGTTAGTAATTAAGACGGGTTGTAAAATATGATGATTTCGATTTACTGACCTTCAGACATACCAGATCAGTCAGTAGAGTTACAGTAATGGTGCTTCTCGGTGTTGTTGAAACATGGAGGGCAAACTACCACGAGAGATCCGAGTTCGACTCGATAGACAGGCCGCAGCAACAAGGAGACTTGGTTGGTACTTTGAACATCTCCGGAATTTCTCAACCCTATATAATAATAGTATTTTGCTTCATAAGGTCACGAAGACCAAAACTTTCAGCATTAAAATGGGCTACGGTAAAAAAATAGCATGAATGCTGGAAATAACAACGCGTTAAGTTAGAAGAAAGCACATTAAAACCTCGATATGTATAAATATGGGCAAAGACGTTATTGTGGCCATTGAACGGTCCTATCCATAACGCCGCCCGAAATGGCAATTTTTTGTTAAACCATCGAAGGGATTAGCGTTAGCACCATTCCCACACAGGGATAAGACAGAATAACGGGTTTGAGGTGAGATTTCGGCGCAAATCAGCGGCAGCAAAGCCCACCAAATGGTTATTTAGCCAAAGTGAACAACTGCCTCCAAGGCAACTTATTGATTTGGGTAAATTTTACAAAAATAGTCCCAGTGATTAAAGGCCCTTCGTGGAATGCACTTTTATGCACTGTGGGGCATGTTGGTGAATTTTGATTTAAAGCTGCAAAACATTCCGTAGGCGGGACAGTATGCCTCATTAGGTTTTGTGCTGGTCGCAATGTACCTCGACCCGTGCACGCACAGCGTTGTTCGCGATCTTCCTGTCACACAGGTTTTCGGTCTCCGAAGGTCACACTTCTACGACATTTAAATTGCCGGACTATTTGCACTCATTTCGGCAAATTCAGACAGCTTCATTCACTTTTAATGCCTGTTAATGGGGTCTACCAAATACCCATTTCCATACCATTGATTGATCTTATTATTCATGACACTAACAACGATAATTAACGGGTTGTTTTGAGTGATCTGTGCGCTTGAGCAAGTCGTCTAAATAGCATCGGTTATCTGTACTCAGACTTCGTGTTATTATCTTATTAAAAGGGGATTAAATGATTGTAGAGTAATGTAATCACCGGTTCAAATCGTCGGAAACGGCAGTGTTCTGCCAGACAAACCGAGGAAAATGGTTATCGCTGCTTTAAATGGCACCACAAGTTACATTGAAAATAAATTCCTGACTTAGAGCAAGTATCCCTAAGTGGAACACCAGTTTAAAGATTTAAAGTTTATTTGGCTCCTTAGAAATGTATATTATCTACCCCGTGGAAGTATATGCTAAAATATCAACACGAATTTCGATGTATGACGTACTCGGGATATTTAACATAATGAAAAGGTTTATAAAGCGCTCCCAAAGATCAAATTTTCAGTAAAAGCGAAGATTTATTACAAAATTGGTTTGCGTTTGCCACTTCTTTACTCGCGCTATTCATAAGCTGACAAAATAATTTCAGCTTATTTGGCTTCACGGGAGCAATCACGCTTTATGGAGCGGAAGAAACTAAAAATAGTTGAAGCATGGAAAGGGAAAGAGGCTGATGGGGGGTGGGTGGAACGCCAACCACAGACAAGCGCAACATCGAAATGAAAAAGATGGACGTGTCAATGCGGTCTTATTGTTTGCTACCTACGACAGGGTGCAATTTAAGAAGATTTCACTTCGGTTTATTAATCGAAAAGCGAAAAAAGTTGTTTTTGAATCAGCCTGGAAAAATGCCAATCGACCTTGCCACAACGACAACCACCCTACCACAACAGGGGCACACACGCACATGCGCGCGCGTCAAAGTGACGCGTCTTGGGTGCGCGGTAACACACACGCCCACAAGTGTGTATTTGTACACGGGTGACGCCCCTGGTAACGACATTTAATGGGAGCATCGGAGGACAGTATCACTGGCCAACCGACCTGCTGCTGCTGTTTGAAAAACTTCTACTGCGAAAACTACTAAAGGAAACTGTTCTGGCATACAATTTGACATTCCGCCTGTTTCCAATCAATAAATAGTTCACAACATGTTGATCAGATCCGGCAGAATCTTGCTAGTCGCACTGCACAGGCTCCGCCAAATTTACATTACCAAATTAGTAAGAGTCGCCGATTTAGGGGCCGCATTTCCTTTGGGTGCGTGCAAGAAAGCCGACAGATTGTGTGGAGGGTCAGCGGTAATTAACGCGGGTTTGTCCGGGGCGTTTCCCGGCAGTTTATGGCCCGGCACAATCAATAGGGCAGGTAGTGAGTGTTGGTATTATTTTCTTAGTTAATCGAGGGAATAAAAGAGCCGAGTCGTTTTTCTAGAGTAACTACAGTGTCTTTCAAGTTCGAGTTTCTTTTTCAAATTCAGAGTTAAACCCATTTTGAATAGAAAAATCATCATCAGTTTATTGATATACCTATAGTAAAAGGTGTAAAATTTATGAATGATATATTGCAACTATCACCGGCGTACACGCTTAGAGATGTCGATTCTTTCGGTTAGATTTTCAATGGCATTTCACAGCTCACATTTATTTCAGATATCCCAGACGCTGTCATAGGACACTCCGTAAAAAAACAAGGTGCTAAGTTGCCAGGTATTTACCCAGTAATCAAAAATCAAATCCAAATTTGGCGGCTATAAGCCAGTTTCATAGGGGTTTACCATGAAGTTTCTCGGGAACATCCCCAGTACCACCCGAGGTGGGCTGGCCGGGATTTGAACCCGGGTTTGCTACCAACAGAGCGAGGGTATAAGCCACTTAACCTTCAGGCCACTTAACCTTCAGCCCACTGTAATCAGTTTGTTATTTAGTCACATAGGAATTTATGTACCATTCCATAAAATTAAACTCGAGTGTTAGGTCCGAGGTGCATTAGAAATCATATGCCGAAGCAACATTATTGTATTATCCTTCGCTGAACGTTATCAGATGTATCGGCTGGAATTTACTAGCCTTATTTAGGCTGCTAGTGCGCGATTGGCCGAAGCCAGGGCATCTTATACGCATTAAAAGGGTTTTCTAATCATCCACCACCACCAACTTCCAAACCGCTCTCCTCCTGCTCGCAATTCTCTAACTATTCCCAATTTTACAATAAGTAGGCACTTTGGCCTAAAATTCAACAGGGGCAGGCATTGCGGCTGGAATAACGTGGAATTCAACCATGGATGGGTTCTAACTTGGTACAGAAAATTACACGCCCGTCACGGACATTGCTAGGGTGGTTATTGTTACCACTAAAAAAACACATTGAGGATCCGACAGGGGTCCATGAAATGAGCAACCAAGAACCCAAAACACCAACCCCATTAGTAACAAATACTGTGCAATTTGGACCTGTGTAATCAATGTCACGTATTTTAATGCTGGTAAGCTCTCGCATATTGGGCTCCTGGGCCCCCTGAATTGTCAAGTAAAAATAAAGTTCCACTGTTTTTTGATGACATTCTCCACCAGTTTCTTACCGCTCTGGTGCCTCATTGGGGTTAACCTCCGGACAAGAGTTCGCATCTTTGGTGCTGCGAAACGTTGCACAACTTTTCAGCTAGGCCTCGAAGGTACGAGAAAGTTGGAAATATTCGACCTCCGGTGCCTGCTGTGACCGACTCTGCGATTACGTCGCTGCAAAAAACGACAAGCAGTCCATCGCACTACAACGCGCCCCCAAAGGCGTCCCAACACGGAGCTTTGAACTCCCTGATTTTCGGCGTCACCGTGTGCCCAGGTTGTGGTGTCGGAGACACTGATAAATCGTGCATTGACCCGGCGGTTAGACTGACAGTCTGCGTTCTACGGTTTCCACCCCTGGAACCAGAATAAAACTTTGTTCTTAACTTCGCATCCGATCGCCGTTCATGACAGTCCTGATTTCGGGAGATAGGCAACACAAAGCAAACATAATACATTTGGGTTGATAATGGCCGTACAAGACTCGAAAGTGTCCTATTATAACCCGAACATTCTATTTAAAAGTTAAAATACTGAGCAATCTGACCTCAATAAGTGTGTTTGGGACTCCTTGAATTCAGAAAATGATAACATTTGATTTGTTTGCTTTTTAACAAAATCCTTCGCAAATTTCTTCACCCGACGGCAGAGACCACGGTGACTCAGCGCGTCGTCGGAAAATGCGAACAAGACGCGTGAAGATTCATCGGCCTTCGTGACTAAAGCGCACTCGGTGGCAGTCGCTCGGAGACTGAGTTGGTCTCTCGCGACTGCAGAGGCACCCTTAATTTAGGCCCGCCAGTTTGAAAGAAGACTTGCCTTCTCCTCCAACGCCAACGCAATAATTGGACTATTCACATGTTCTAACTAAACCCACCAACATTGTGGATCCATAGGCCAGTCTGTTTCAGCAAATGATGGGAAGTTATTGGGAAAAGACGCGTTTAGTCTACTTAAGTATATAATAATCTTTCCAAAGCCAAAGAGAGATACATCTTTGTCTGAAATCCAAGGTGTTCCACTACGTCACATTTTCCACAACGAATTCGGCTAATAGAACGCTCAAAATTCTACTTCTTGGACCGTACAAATATCGATCAATCTTAAACAGAGCTTCAGCGAAAGAGGGTCCGACAATCTGGCTTCCCATTGTTGGAGATGCCGAAGCGAATCATCAGATCGGGCATGTCCGATATACAGAAATTTTAAATTGCCCATGTTCAGAAGTCGTAGGAGCCTATTCTAAATGGTTTCTGGTAGTCTTCGACGCCGTTTGTTCGTCTATATCAGTGTTTCTCAACCTGTGTGTCGCGACACACTAGTGTGTAGCGAGAGATTCGCAGGTGTGTCGCGAGATTTTTGAAAAATAGTCAAAATGCTGGGGTTTTTGAAATCGAACATTTCTTTTCTAACTTATAATTCAGCTTGTGTTTAAATTCAAATAGATATACGTTCATATTTGAATCTTAATTTAATTATTTTCTTTTTGATTTTTTGTAACTGAATTTACCGCGTTTTTTCGAATTTTTCCAAGTGACGTCATAGTTGAATGACTTTCACAAGTAAATTTGTTCACGTTCTTCATCTGATGATATTTTTGCGAAGTAAGTTGATTTGATTTCCTGATTTTTGATGAAATGCGCGTTTGTTTGTCAGCATTAGAGCCACGTTTCAACCTTATTTGCTCTCGGAAGCAAGCCCAACCATCGCATTAAAAATATAAACGTTGAAAATAAAGTTTAACCGAAATATTTGTTTATTACTTAAGGTGTGTCGCAAGTAAAAAAAAGGTTGAGAACCACTGGTCTATATCCTTCTAGAGGGCTAAACGGCTCCGTGGATGTCTTAAGAAATTACATTGGTTCGAAGAAGCAAAAGAAGAGCATCGGGAATAAGGTACAGATAACACCTTCGCCGGCGCCCGGCTATTGATCGATGGGGAACCCCTAGCCATTGCCCAAACCAGGTGCGTCCTGCAAGTCAACAGCTGGGATCCAGGTGTTTGAACTGACCGTTTGTAGGACGTTAAGAATGCATGATATCATTTTGTTGGCAACGCCAAAGGCGTAGTCCCTTCAGGCAGCTGCCTGTTCCACATACGGTAACCTTGAAGTAAGCGCCCAATGTTTAGATGATATTTCCAGTTACATTTCTCAATTCTCGTTTTAATCAGATAGGATTAATGATGATATCTGACTCGGGAGTCGAACCCAGGCCACCGAAATATAAAATTATTTTATATTTTGTGACACCCACGTATTTCGTTTTAGTAAAGTTGTTTAATTGATTAATGGGCGGTTATGAGACGAAGTAATGACCTTGACTCGTGAGACCTCCAATTGTGGCGTCATTATAAAGTGGCGCGAAACGATTACTATGAGACCTCTTTGGCTACATGATGCCGGCTGCAGCTGCCTGATAGTAGTATTGTGAACGTCAGCCGGTTAAAGTGACGGTGTTTCGGAATTTTAAGACGCGCCTGAAGATTCCTCGATCAGTGAAGAAAGGCAGGAGATTCGTCCTTAGACAACCGTCAGACCAGAGCGACATGCCCCAACATGCACATGCTCCTGTGTTACGAGGTCAACGCGCACAGGTGATTTGGCAACGTTTTTTTCACATAAATGCGGTAACACGGGGGCATTGTAGCTTTTAAAGACCCGATAACATTTGGGTAACTGGTGGGCTATCCGGTGTTTCGTTTATGTTGGGAAACTACGATGAATCACACAAAAGATCCGTGTAGGGTATTCTGAGCCGCGCGCCACCCCCCGATCGGCCGAGGTGGAGGAGAAAAGAGTGTAGCACTATTTGACTTGGAAGGGTCTAGTTTATAATAAATTTGGGTGAAATGATGTACATAAAAACGCAAGAGTGCTGAGATATGGCGATTGTGAAGGCATAAAACCTGACTGGATGATTGACAGCAAAGACTGTATGCAGGTGTACGTGGGCGTAATTTGGTGTTTGTCTTCCCGCTGGTGTTGCCGTAGATACATAATTGACTGGCAGCCCTACCTCTTCAGGCACGATTCAACAAAGTCTCCTAGGCGCCCTCATTCGCGGGATCACCGTCGTGGTAGATCTTCTTGGCAAGGATATCACCAGTGAAGTAGGTCTGGGTGCTGGCCGAAGCAAAACTACCGGTCGCCGAGGCCGCCTCAACGGATTTTGACTCCGTGCACTTCACTCTGGGTGCCCGGGTGTTCTCAACCGCCACGTCAGGATGATAAGATGAGATACTCGGTATGTCGGACATTGTGTTCAAATCAGAACGACTACTGTTGGCGCTGCTGTTGCAGTTGGCGATCTGAGCGTCGTTGGCGACGAAGTTTTCCCCGTCGTCGTCGTCGTCACTGTCTGCAACTTCGTTGGGCTCCTGAAGGACGATAAGCCTGCCTGTCGCTGCGTTGTCCAATCGCACCACATTGAACCCACCGTTATTCAGGAGGCGCTGCAGATCTTCGTCGTTGTCCTGGTCGATATTGGTGGTTGGGGGACAGAGGTGGCGGGAATGGGTGCGTCCCACAGTTGCATCCTGCACGCCCGAGTCTGAGGTGCCCTCGGAACACGAGACAGAGTCTGACACCCATGGGGATGTCTGCGGACGCTGCTGCATCAGACCGGACAGCTGGGTGGCCAACACATCAGACTCCTTCCAGATATGAGTCGCGCGCCACTTTGCACGCGATTCCTTCGGGGCCAAAACGGCGTTGAAGTAGAGCGTCTCCCCTACCTAAAAAAGTACAATGAATGGTTAACTCTTTAGCCTTTCCATTGGGCCCAGGGGCATCAGAAATGTAATGGCTATGCCTATTCAGGTGTGACGTTAACTCTATCTCAAAGCCACGCCCCATAGCAGGGACCCCAGGTTCATCTTGCCCTTGTGTGGAAATTTTTATTTTATAACCGATTTCAATTATTCCGATTTGGTGAACTACGGTGCTAAATTACATTAACGAAAACGATAGTATCATGCAATTAAAAATTTAATATAAAACAAATGACCAAAAAACAGTTAGCCTTACTCAAAAGGATATAGACGGCGAGGGCTTTCTAATAATCAGTGTGCAGCAGAAAAAGAGTCTGGGGGATTTAGATTGGAATAACTCAACTTGAGTGAATGTAGTGAATAAACTCTTCTTAAGGTAAACGATTAACTGCATTTACCTTCTACTTACTAGTCCGCCCAGCTCTTGCTTTAAATGACATCAAAGTCAATTTCAAGCTTATTTCAATGTGTTATTTGTATTCATGATTTTCGGTTCACATATAACTACCCCCTTTATAGAGTGATGCCTTATCAGAACCTAGAAGTGTCTCATGGCAGGGTTTCGAATAATACACGGACCTCTGTAAATGGAGTAGAAGTGTAAATGTGTAAGGCCAATGTTGCATGCCAATGTATAGGCCCGGTAATAAATAAAAATATCTCGTACTTCCATATGCACGTCATTTTTTGCGATAATTTGATTCATTAAGAAAGTATAAATAACAAAATATAACATGCGAGCGAATTATATTGTGACATTTATTGATAGCAAATATAAAAATAAGCACAAATATTTCTTTCATGCGTTTGCGCAAAAATATTAGTCAGGGACAAGAGGTTCTATATTCGGAAGCACGCACTAGCCACATCATTTATTATGGAGCCCTAATTTAATGCATCTTGCCACACGTTTCTGCACATCAATGGCCATTATGCATCAAAAAAACATGTATCACCAAATTCAGAACTCACTTTAAAGTGTTTTGTCAAGTCACCAACGTTCTTTAATATTGATCGATCAAAGAAAACATGCTCATGCTGACCAAGATCAATAATGCCCCAGGACTTCATAACACAATAAGTGATGCCGTTCTTGTTGACAAGAGATGTGCTGTTGGGGTGAGTACTGTCGGGATCCGATATAATAAACGTGGTGGTCGCCCGATCAAGTAGTCTGTTCTTGCAGATAGATTTGTCCATTTCAAAGAGTTGTCCGAACTTCCCTATAAATTCCTTTATCTCGATTAGTGTCCACCCTATGGTATTCCGAACATTTTCAGGGGCTGTAACAAATTCATTCATTAATGCGGGTAAATGTATTCCAATTTCATTTGATCCGGAAATCCGTTCTATTGTTTGTCGTAGCCACATAACGGCATAGTAATCGGATAGAGTTACGAGGATGTTCTGGGTTGATGGTTGTTGATATGGTCCATTTGTAAGATTGGAACATGTCGACAAATCATGGAGAGGAGGGATTGGTCCTTGATTTGTAACATTCAGGTAATCCGATATTACTGATGCTCTCGGAAAGTTTGGGGGGTTCGAAGAAACAACCATAGACATAGGACGCCGTTGCCGCCCATTTCTATACAATTGTTGTCTAGGTAACAAATCGAATTTCGATTCATCACGAAGACTGACTAAGTCGCCCTGCACCTCAAAAATTCGCGGATGTCGCCGAAGAAATTGAATAAAATCAGACTGCGGCCCTACTACTGCACGGACATGGGCGGTTGCTTGAGAAAGATGGCCAGCAAGGCTTTTCATATGGACCCATGTATCATTTCGGCGACTTATTTGACGTTGGAAATACTTCACAGCCTCTGTTTCTGAACTGATGTCAATTGTTTGCATTCGAGGGTTTGGTCCTGGAATGCTAACAGGTGCATATTGGATCATGGGATTATAATCTGGTTGAACAAGCGGAGCATGAATAGCAGGCTGCATGTCTTTAAGAAAAATTACATTGTTTTGGGATCCAAATAGAACGGATTGTGATAACACAAATGACTCGAAGTCAGTAAAACTTCCCCAAGCTTGAGGAAATCTTGAAAGAAAGCATTGCCACGCGGCTTCAAAAGAAAGAGCACCATTAGATTGCATTAAAACTTCCATGAGATAAAGAGAATATATCTCAACCATTTCCCCGAGATCTGTATGTTTCCGTCTTCAAAATTGAGATATCGTGCTGCCTCCACCTATGATTGGTTAACCCCTCTACCCAATTAGACGCAAGCGACCTACGACGTAATCAAACAGAATCCTTTTTAAGAACACATGCATTTTAGCATTTGAATATCCACATTGATCATTGCATAATAATAATAATAATAATTGTAGTGGCTTTATTGAGGTCACGAGGACAAAAACATGCAGCATCAAACAAGAGAGTATAAAAAATAATAGAAATGTTAATTGTCTTTTACTGCCTGCTTCACCTGTTCTAGTGAAAATCGGGACATATAAAAAATGACCCAATTGCGATATGCCACCGTTCTTTTGGACATTGAACGGTACAGCCTATGTATTGGTTGAAGACATTTACACTTGGATAAACTTGAAAGGGGGGTTAGTTAATATACGAGCAGCGATTAGTGAACAATTATTGAAGTGGCGTTGAACGATGATCTCTTGGAGGGAGAGCATAAGAAAGCCACTAGAAAGCGAGATTATTTTAAAAAGATTAAAGAGGGTTTAACAGTTAGAACATTTCAGGCCGGGAAAAATCATTGGAAAACAACATACAATAAGGTGAATGATACAGGCGTGGACAAAGGTTTTTATACGGCTAGAGTTCCAAAGATAACCTCAGACAAAAACAGAATAAAAACACGAACAATTAAATTTAGTCGCAATAATCGATCGAAAATATCACTGAATACCGTTGGAATAAAAAAACAATATCAGCGGATTTGTCCAACCACCGGTGTTTTATAGAAATCCTTCTTTCGAAACGTACAGGTTTCTTCTTCGTTGCAGATTTTTCGCTGTGGTTCAAGCCACGGTAATAATAAATAAGATGCCGACAATAAAGGAAGTATCAGTGACGAAACGGTTCAAAAACAGCCCATTTAACTTATTTCATTGTTTAGATTTTATAGATTAAATGTTGTGACGACGGTCTTCCTAATCATTAATTCGTTATTCGAAGCAAACGACGCACCAATTCATATTGTTACCAAAAGTTTGGCGCGCGTTATGGACATTGCCTTTCAATAGCCGCAATTACAAGTTTGCCAAAATTTGTATACTTCGAGGGTTTTATTTGCCTTTCTGGCAAATTGACTTCTTGTACCATTCTTGTTTGTCGTGCATTTTAATGTGACCTTAATAAAGCGAACGCCATTGCTTTTGCCATATTGTTATGTGAAAGCGAAAGAAGAGCATTTGTTAAAATTATTCCGCAATGTTGCTAATAACTCAGAAAATGCGTCCAGGTTTTCATTTATGCTCTTTACTGATCTGCGTATAATTATCAATTACCTCAAACTTTCCAAATCATCGAACCATTCATTAAACTTCGACCTTTAATCATTTGATTTCATATCCTTCGTGCACATTATATGAGATAGAAAGCGATTGAAATCTGTCAATATTTACAATTAATGGACGTCTCTTTCACAAAGGTTCATCGATACTGCGACTTTTCCACGCCGGACTTCATAATTTCGACGAATGGATGTAAACTTTAATTATGCGTTATTGAACCCAAAAAAGACTATCTCAAAAAGGTTGCAGTAGTTTTCGCAAAATTTTAGAGCAGAAATATAGCACCGGATCAATATTCTAATGGTGGGAAATGAGTCGATAATGTGTACAACCTGTATTATTTGTCAGCATATTCATTAACAGTGCAAGACAGTAATGAGTATTAAGGATAGACAATATCAATAGTTATCTCCGCTTTTTGTACGATACGCATTGTCCACTCACGGAACTATCCCTCACCCCCCGTGTCATATCTTCTCCATTTCTGAAACGACTGAGGCGAAAAAAGGAGCGACTTTGTCGTTAGGGGAGGTATCGAGAAATTAAACCACTTTCGATACAGATCACAGCTGAGGTAAATCGCTTTAACAAAATATTTGTAGATGAGCTGTTCAGAACATCAAAACCCGGTGACCTCTGGAAAAATCTTAACAGATTGACAGGAACCCGCCGCCCATATCTACCAAGTGGTGCCCTAGACCTTGATGCTCTGAACGATGGCTTTATCTTCAAATCCGCTTACCATTCCGCGGTACCTCTCTTTAGATCTCTTAATCCCATCGCTTTCCTGCCCGCTCACGAATCCTCTATCTCCCAAATTTTGGCTGGTCTAAAGAGCTCCACCGCGGCTGGTCCCGACATGGTCGCCCCCGCGATTCTTAAAATCTGTCACAGCAAGATTTCTCCGTTTGTGACCCAGCTTGTTAATCATTCCTTAGGGGAATGTTCCTTTCCTTCAGAATTGAGGGAAGTCGCTATAACACCAATTCCGAAACCGGCCAATGGTTCCGCCGGACCTGTGAAGTACAGACTTATCTCCAACTCATCCGTGTGGTTAAAAGTGATTGAGAAGCACCTCCTCTCTAAATTAGATGACACGCTTAAAGCTGCCGACGACCCTTTTCAGTTTGCTTATAAATCAAATAGAAGCTCTCTGGACGCCGTGGCTACGTTTTCATACACCCTCCACTTGATGCCGGAGCGAAAGCCGTCAATGGAGTTTTCTTGGACTTCTCCTCTGCCTTCAACACTATCTCACGGTCCCGCCTCCTCTCTCACCTATGTGAAGATGGCGTTGAAGGATGGTTGATTAATTGGCTTCAAAACTATTTTTCCAATCGACGTCAACATGTCAGAGTTGGAAATAAAGCCTCCACCTCCTTGCCAAATAACTGCGGTGTACTACAAGGCGCCGTGCTTTCTCCCTTCCTTTTCAACTATTACACGTCGAGCCTTCGGTCCCCTAACGACGTGAAACTAATAAAATACGCGTCTGACAATGACACGCAATAGATCATCCAGACCACGCAATACGAAATCTCAAGTTCCCTTTCGGGTTCTGTCGACGCCCGGAAACCATTCTTCTGTACATGAGACGGTGTTAGGAGACAAAACCTCTACTACAACTCTCTCGGGCCAGATGAGGGAGATGTTCGCGGCATTGGCTGCGTTGGTGGTCCACCGACAGACAGAAAAGAACCTGACGCCGTCATCAACGGAAGAACCAAGGCTGCGATCTACGTAGACTGGATCCTCATCTACGATTGAAGAGGAAAGACTCTAGACACCGCTCCATACCCGAACGCCCGGAGTCGATTCGAATAGGGCTTCTCATCGTGTTTCTCCCGATAAGCCTTGATCATATACACACGTTCGAAACAATCCTTCAGGAATTATACTTAAGGCAAGTGACATTTTCAAGGGAATTTGCGCCACATTTAGCAAACAAACAAATTGTTGGTTAAGGCAGTAGCCTACTGTATGATATGGTTCGCATAAGTCCCATTAACCGATAATTTATAGGCGCATTAATCAGCAACTAATATAATTTGCATCGTTGTGTTCATAATATTTGTTAAGCTGTAGTAAATCTTGTTTGTTTATACTTATGAAATAGTATACTTATGAAGGCAATTTTATCTCGAATTAACGTGGAGATATCGTGTGTGTATTTTAATTGTTTAACAACGTATCACATTTTTGAAGCATATAAGTTTGGTAATTATTTTTCTAAGGTATAAAATGAAGCTTTTGTCTTTGACTCTATTATACGAGATTGTGACCATATTATAGAGATGAAAGCATTACAAATCTCATTTGTCTCCTTTTAAAGGCGGGAATTGCGGTACTTTTGCACGTTCCAATTGCATAGAGTTTTATTGGTCACATCCTTCTCAGTCTTGCATTGAAAAATTTCCCTTAGGGATGATCTATTATGCCGAAATACATACGACTGAACGATCATTCCCAGAAATACAGAAAAAAGGTGACATTCATTATTCAGTTCCCGCCAGTCAAAGTTAATCACCCACTTCTGAATTTAATTTTTTTGAAAGTAGGAAAACGGTAGCACTGTTCCCTTGGAATTTTTTAGGGGGTTAAATGTCTTGTTAATGGCCCTAGGTCGCAATCCGTAAACCATCCTTTAAATCGGCATTTCAATGCCAACCACTAGCGTATCTGTAAACTTCCGTGCTTCAGTTGTGCTTTCTTAATTACCCTCCTCTTTTATCGAGGACCAGGTTTATTCCAGAATTCGAGTGTCTTCTTTCGAGGAAGTGTCGTTTTCCTTTCATGTATGGTACCATCTCTACCCCCCATTACGACGTAGGTAAACGCCACCCAGCCGAACACTTGGCTAAATTCTACTATTTATTATGATGGTAGCAGTAAAACTTAATGTTTAAACAACATAAACGGAATAATGCGTAATCTTTCATACTAAAGCCATGGGTACATCAAACGCTTTCATCACTGCAAAACCTGATCACCCTCATCGTACCTAGTTTAGGAGGTCTTTACTGGTCTTAAGCACGTGTAGCTTGTGTAAGCATACATGATCCAGCCAAAACGTTAATATCTTTTTATTCTCGGTCATATATATATATTATTTATTCGTGACCTAAACGTCTGGCGTTTTCTCTACATTATTTCCCCTAGAGCCAGGTCTCCTGTTCAGACCATCAATCAAACCATGGAACGCGTAATTCACTTATCACAACAGGGTTTACTATTTTTTTAAATGCAAATTAATAGGTTCCTGTATTTGAAGTTTAAACATAATAGGATTTTTAGTGTCAATGCGAATTTGCAGATGCAATCATGTCTGATGCAGATGACGGCGTATGTCTGAAGCACGCATTACGCCATGTTTGTAAATTCCTTTCCTCCATCGCCTCTACTAAAATGGGCACCGACTACTTTCAGGTTCCATTAACACCCTGACATGCAGTAGAAAGTATATCGTTGTACTTGTAAATATATTAGTTGAATTGGTGTATCATATATCTAATGGTATTCTATTTTTAGGATTTCAATCGACTTTTTTACGATTTTTCCTTAACACAATGGCCGGTTTTCTTTGTGTGGGTTGCGGCAATAAATGCCTAACCCCGTTTTATCGTCTTCAGGAGGGTAATTTTCATCAAGAGTGCTTTCGATGTTCTGGTAGGCCACTTATTCTGTTGCATATATTGTTAAAAGTGATCCTATCTAGTGCAAAATTGAGTCTCTTTATATGGGAAATGGTCAGGGCGCACGAATAACCACCGGTGATTTTTGCATGAAGAATATTTCAATGATGTACAGGATGGATTACAGACTGGCGCCGCCACGCACCTAAGGTATGGGGTGTCGGGGAGGGGCGGGAGTTGCATATGTGGTCGTTGTGTCTGTCATGCCTCCGTGTAAATCACGGTCCTTGGTCTCCACGTGACACTCATTTCGCGCATTTGGGTCTAAGTAGCTACATGCGACAGCGGTTACTCAAACGTAAACCCTTTTCGTTGTCCTTGGAGACACCCATACTGCCATGCAACCGGTACTAAACGAAATAAACAACCTAGCAAAGGCAGCCGGGCTGTGCATAAACACGCCGAAAAAATGTCCCATCCTTAAAATGCCTGGTCTCTACAATGCTCCCGAATGGCCAATCCAAGGAGAAATCCAACTATGAGTCAAAAACGCCTGGAATGCGTTCCATCAGGTGCATAATAGCCTGAGAGTCGGACGAAGATAAGCCTCCTAAGCAACAGAAGGTATACGGGATGCATCGTTGGAAGCAGAACTGGATCACTACCTGTTCTGACCTGACCTCTCACTGCCGCGTATGTGCGGCTACGATCCGCGAAGCCGGCTCATCTTCTGGCAGGTGCAAGCGGCTAGATTACAGGGTCTTAGGGTAGTTACTGTTCCGGCACTGTGTAGTCAGATGCGGGGGTTTTCCGTGTGGAGAGGATTGGCTGTTTGTCCGAGTTATAGGTAATCCGATGTGGGGTAATTAATTTGGCTTTCAGTGTGCGACGTCCGGATGAACGGTGGAGAACTTCGTGCTGAAATATCTTTTCAAACGTTTCTTTTTGTCCTAGTATGTGGAATCGTTCTCAAGGAAAGGGCGTACTATGTCCGCGATGGCAAGCTATTTTGCAGCAACGATTTCAAGGGCGAATTCGACTGTGTCTGCGCGGGATGCCACAAACTTATCACGGATGAACGTGTTGTGGCTCTAAATGAAAACTTCCACAAGGCCTGTTTTCATTGCTCCAAGTGTGGGTAGGTTGGTGTTTTGAGCAATTCAGGTACCTGTCTACTCCTTCTTCTTCGGTAGAGTTAATTTCAGGGCTCATTGTGAAGTCTCGCACGTCAACGGAAATTATTTCTGCACCGATTGCTCGTCATCAATCAAAAGAGAAAAACGGTATCAAAGCGTCAAAAGCGGCAAAAGGTTTGGACTCAATCGCCGTAAGAAAATTCTACGTTTGGCCAAATGCACGCAATGTTCTTTTTTTTCACGATATTGAAATGAGAGGTTTAACAAACAGTGTGTGCTTTCAACTAGTGTCCGCATTTATTATTTATTGGATATTTAGGACCAAGTAAGAAGCTCCGAAGATATGCTCGGGTACGGGTGTCGCTTATTTCGTTTTCATTGTTCCTCTGATCCCCAGATTTCTTACGAGATCTGTTTATATTTTTATTTGAGTTAATGACCTAATTTCTCCTTTCTTCACAGCCTCAGCACATTGCTGTTCCAGATGATTTTAGTGAAGAACTGAGGGAACGATTGGCGAGTAAGTTGCTTTACGGGGCTGTTCACAGTATAAGGGAAATTTTGACGCAAATCGTGGGCAATCGGTGAATTAGTTCATTTATTCGGCTGATAGCACGACTCGTCGAGTTTTCCGATGTGTGCCACAAGTACAATTGTGTTCGGTGGAGCCTGCCATCGTGAGGCGCTCCCTCATTCCCCTTCTTTAGAGCACCAAATACTCCGTGCAAAACATTGCCGCACTGTGGTCTTCTAAATGAGTTGTGTTAAATACACTCCAGCCAATGGGAGATAATGATGGGGTTCATCTAATATTCCTTTGGAGATACAATGGCGATATTTCCGTTATGACTTGGTTTAATTGTATTTAAATACTTGTGTATTCTCGCTAGTTTAGGTTTGGGAGCGTTTATCAAACAGACATCTCTCCTCTTGAAATATATTTAAAACATGGCTCTTTGCTTCTTTTCTAGTTCAGTTTAAGGTCATGGAAGAACACTTGGCATCTGGGTCTTGGGAAGGCATCAAGACGCCCAAACCTGGTCCGATGACTACTAAAACCGTTGTGGCTGCAAATCCTTTCCAGTCGTCGAACAAACCAGAGATGGCGCCTCGCTTAGAGAAACGGTTTGCCCAGTTCGGATGCCCGGGGGCAAAGAACTGTGGGGATCAGTGGCAAAATGCGTCATCTAGCAAAAACGGTCGACTGGAGCCGATAAATACAGAGAGACAGCCACCGAGGCCCCAACAGGAGGCCCCAATAAGGTCTCTACCGGCCTGGGAGTCCAAAACACTGGTGATTCCTGCTGCATCACCGGCCAAATGTGTGCCGATCGCCAAATCCAACGCCTTAGTCAAGGCCTCCATTCCAGCGCCGATGAATTCGGTTTCAAGGGTGGGCGAACGGCCACGTGTTACAACTCTCGTCAAGGTAACAAATGATGCTCACGCGGTCATTCTGGGTTGTGGTTATGCTAATATACAATGTCTTTTGTCTTATTTCAGGTGTACGAAGGCATGTTTGGTGGAAAGAATCGGGTTTCGATAACTGCACCCAATGCAACATCTCTTCAATCGACTGTTGACACAACGAAACCTGTTGTGATCCCAGTAAGCTGTCAGCAACAAACTTGCTACTCTTAAATACATCCTAGAACATATTTAATTTGTTTATCCGGAAGTATATAACGCCTTTCGGTTTCATAAATAATCAAATTTCCATAATCAGCGTCGGTTGAGTTCAACAGCCCGTACCCGCAGTGGGGTCCGCGTTTCACCCCCTTTGCATTAAAAATTGTGCTTCTGACCAGCAAACGTTTGAAGTCGTCTCGTAATTCTTATTCTGCTGCATAATCTGTTGTAACCGTAATAAGCTAGGGGGTTCACAACAGTGCGCATTAATGGTTTGTTTTGCGAGGTCAACTGGTTGCAACGGAGCCAATGAGATTTTGGTGTTTTTTAACCGTCTTTCAGCAATTATGATTAACACGAATTAGGGATTAGGAACTAAATTGAAAATCTTATTAAACATTGTGACTAAAAATCAAGAAAGATGAGAGAAAGTTATTTAAATAGACACAATTCAGAGTAAAGGGGTATTAGGTGTACGTGATACTGATTGAAGACGTACAAAATGGACTACGGGAGACTATTGCTATGACCACTCCCACTAATTTTATAATGAGGGAGGAAACTACCCAAACACGGCCATTTTGGAATTATCATAACTCGAATTCGCACCAGACCTTACGGGACTCTGGTGGGCGAACTAAGGTGTAGCTTACAATTCTTTCTTTCCTAAATGCGCGGTCTTCTTTTGTAAGTGCTCTGCAATTTACTAAAAATGTCCGCACCCTCCGGAATGTAAAGCAGATTTTCTCTTACAGATTAGCGACAAGACTGGGCACAACAGTCTACCACACTTCACTCCTTCGGTGGCGAACATTCCCGATGCCGTCTTGGCATCGGACCCCACTCAAACAACCAAGGTAATTACTCACGCCGTAAATCATTGAACTCTCAATAAGGTTTGTTCAGTTCCTTTATTTTCTACGAATAATGGACACCTTCCCTGTTTCGAATCGGCCGGCTGTGTAGACATGGTGACTCGCTCTAGATGAGGCGTCACAGAAGATTATTCCGATTCCCATTGGTTGCGTAACGTCTTAATAATAGTAATGAACACATGTCTAATGTTTCAAGCCCGCTGAAGTTACAAGCGAGCTTGCGCCGAGTCCTCAACAAAAAATGAAGGATACGTCGGAACAGAAGACATCTCTTCATAAGCAGCGACGGCGTGCTGTTTCAAGCCCGTCTTTGGAGCCAACGTCTTCGGAATTTCTGTTGGACTGTTGTGAGAAACGCCAACTAGACAAGGGGACATCCACGGACAAGGTAGTGCACTGTAATGCCCCAAATGAGGTTTAGATATTCAGTCGGGTTGTTACTCAACGTCCACGCTAAAGCATTTTATTTATGCCGAAATTAATAGGAATCGGTGCCTAAAAGTTTCCACCGCCGTCCATTCATACAACTCCAGGAAGAAAAAACCAAGACACGATGTCACACTTGTCGTTATTGTGACCGTGCTCGAACTATCTCCACTCCGCCAACATCGATTGATATGAATACCATCGCATACCCCTACACCAGCAAACGGGGCACAGCCAAACACACTCTGATTGTCCTCCCCGCGGCGCTATTCTCTCTAAAATGCAACAAAGCGGTTGAAACGGTCGTCTCCACTACCGTTGCGAAATCTGATTTCCGAGATATTGCCAGTCAAGTTGAGTTCGGGGCTAATTGTGTGCATGAAAGCAAGTCATCACAGCAACCTGAGACTCGGCTACAGCCAAAACCGCCGGCGCCACATACCAGCGGCGCAGGTAACTACGGCTGATTATTTTGAATCAGAGATGGTCAAGTCATCTACCTATTAGCCAGTGATATAAGACGCCTCTAGTCCTAGTTGGTTGTAATAGCTTTTATTAACTTCACTCCACCGCTTCTTAAGAAAGGCGGCCTCGGAATCCTCTTCTTTGAGTACGCACACAGACGGTATCAATGCTGTTGTTTGTTTGCGAACCAATTGAACTATATGAATACACCAAGGCTAATATGAAATTGTCGGAAAAATTAATTCATCGGAAACTATTTAACATTTGATCAACTTTAGAATTCCTTGGTTGGAGATCAATCGTCATGTTCTGCAGCGTGATAATTCTGATGATCGCCGCCTTGTTGGTCAAACCTACCGAGAGGTTTACCATACAGGAAAATCAAGGACTGGAATCAATCGGCGTGAAAGTTCAGTCAAAAAATAGTGTCTGGCTGCACGCCTTCTTTGACACATGGGTCGAACTATCGGAGAGAATATTCTACTCTCGCAATGAATGATACAAAATTATTAATAAAGCATTTCCTGATCATCGTTATCTTGAAAAACGCAAATAGTATACTAATAGTGGCCACCGTTGGTCGGTTAGGCTACGAAATTACCGACCGATATACGGTTACATCGTAGGCTACACACAAACCTCGACCCTTCGGTACTAGCAGGCTTTTACACAGCACATTCCCCATTACTAAACACTGAAGACAGTAGTCACCATTTTCTAGAATCAAACAAATCAAAGCAAGTAATAAACCAGCTTATTTATTTATCAATTAACTTTCGTCTTCACCATCGGTTTCATCAGTCTCGAAATTGAAGAACCGCAAATCGTAAGTGGTCTTGCTTGATGCAATCACGTGGAGGTAGTCACGAAGGTTGTGACTCTTCAAGAACCTCTTTGTCAAGTACTTGAGATATCTAACAAATAATCTTAGCGATAAGAAACGCACCTCTTCGAGAAGGGAACGGATGAGATGACATGAATTGTTGATTTTTCACGTTCGACGTGGACGTCCTTTCCAAGATTACGTACTTTTCCGTTAACTTTGATGTGCTCCCTCAAGTACTTTTCCTATACATAGGGACAGGTGAGGGATTAGGGAAGGGGGCCCTAATCTGCAGTAAGAACCTGCACGAGCCCATGGTGTCAACTTACGAAAGCAGCAAAATCGACAATGTCTTTGTCCAGAACATCAGCAGAACATTGGATCGTGAATCTTAAAGGTTGCTTCTTAGACGGTCCTTTCAACGCAGGTTTCTGTGTAACCTTCACCACCATGCTGACGATAAGTGAATTTCAAATAGAGTGAATGAAGCAAACAGTACATTGAAACAAAACCTATAGAATCATATCAATTTAATAACATTTTTTAATTAAACGTGTGCATATATCTATACGTCAGGCGTCATTTATATATTTTAAGGATGAAATAGTAGTCGTTGTTCTTATTCAAAGACTGTTTCGTCGACGAATACATCGTCGTTGTTTTGCATAGAATACTCTCTAATCGTTCCGATACAGTAGTTTTCAAAACCATAGCAAACGTTTTTGCCAATTTTAAGTTTTTTCAATCAAAATTCTTTAGGGATTTCGCCAAACAACGTTTTTGGTAGCACCGTTAATGTTCCACGGCGGCTAACATTATCAATTGTCATGTTTCTTATCGAAACCTTTCAGTGGTGCTGCTCGTTGTAACAATTTTAATTACGAAGAAATTGGCATAATATCGTGATTAGAGAGGTGCGACACTGAAATCCACCAACAGCAGACATACGACTGATCCCTAAATATTGGGGTCTATCATGAAACACAAATATTCTTCCGTCACGTGTGGCACGGTTGGTTATACGGCATTACGTGTCTTCTCTCGTCGGGCTTCCTAGAAGCGCCGTTTTCCTTCGAAGGTTTTACGACGCAATTAATCAGCTCGAGTTGTGACACTAATATCCACGAAATAACCGATGAACGGCTTTACGTCAGCATGGTATATAAAAGAACCCTTGCATTCTCCTTCCCCCCATGAAGTTTATAAAGTCGTGTTATCCAAACACTAAACCAAATTAACAGATTTAAATTACTGAAAGCGATTAAAAAACGCGGAAAGAATACGCACGAAGGGCCGTCTTGCATAAACGCTATTAAGGTCACTTTATGTAATGCACAAAGTTCGCGAGACGCTGTCGCCACTGTAAGAGGTACAATTCCTATCGCGAGAAATGTGAAGAGATACTGTGTTCGAATCGATCCATGGCGTCCTTGATTCGTCCGTCGAGGCTGTCTGTGTAGAGAGCGGTGCGTTGGGTCTTCGCTCTTTACTGTAGATTGTGGCATTGGTTCTTCCGTCGAGGCCAGCGACGGGTTCTTCTTAGTCTTTTTGTCGGCCGTTATCGTGGCCAAACCCGCGGTCTGTTAGATACAGCATACCCATAATCACGAACCGATTAAATCCCTTCTCAGCTGCAAAGGCCACGAATCCGAACCGGGTGATATGCCCGGCGGTCGGAAGAACCAAGGCCACCGGCTATAGAGTCAGGATCTACGTCTTCGACGGAAGAGCGAAGATCCCTACCCCGACTGCCTCGATGAGCGAATCAATGACGTCAGTAGTTGATTCGAACACAGTGTCTTTTCGCATTTCTCGCGATAAGAGTTGTACCTTTTACAATAACACTTTGGATGGATTTCATACTGAATAATATACATCATCACATTGCTGATGCGTTATGGTCGGATAGTCGATAAGGGGAGCCGTCGTGTATGCGTTTATTATGATGCACAAAGGAGCACGAGCAACAAGCTTTTCGATTTCTTTCACGCGACGGAATTCGATATTAAATTGTGACTGTAAGTCGAATAGTGGGATTACTCCCTCCGCGTTCTTTGTTTTATGCGGTCGTAGTAGAAAATCGAATTGTTATTATTAATTATTGGCCAAGTATTTCTCCAACACGTATTCGATCATTAAGTAACACAAACAACCCCTGTTCACCCTGTACGACGACAACCTCGGGCTTATAAGATTCACTCAACAAGTAAAATTTCCTGTGGACCCTAACTGGGCTGACGACCAGTAATTAACAGGCTAACAACGAAGCCCTCAATCGCTTAATTCCCACTGAACCGGTGGTTTAGCAGTTAGTATCCTCACTTTATTAACTTGACTCCCAGATCAGGTCACCAAAAATGGTCCGGACGTGAGTCTGTAAACCGGCAACATGGCGGCTGGGTGGTGTAAACCGCTGCATAATCCGAAATCCACCTGTGGCCCTTTGTAGGATTGTGGAGCAGCCACTTCAGCCACTCCGGGTGGCACTTTGGACGCCAACAATGAAGGCACAGTATAATTCTCTAGTAGGCGAAAGATATACTAAAACACCACGCGAAGCGCTATTGCTGTCACAAATGCCCGTCGAACCCAGAGAAAAAAATCAGTAGGAACGGCAAGTTGTTTCATTAACAATTGAAGGCGTACATGGATTCAGCTGCCCCATGGCACGCATCGTCTGTAATTATTTCCACACGTATTTTAAATGGCACTTCTAAAGCGTACGCCGACAGAGCCAGTTGATTGTAAGAAAATATAACAAAAATGCATTGCAATACTCAATCAAATCACACTGAAAAGACTAGGTGGGAGATGTTGGAAAAAGAGAAACATTGTTCGTAGTGTCGATGCTTCAACTTTTGAAGGCCGCGGGAAGCGTGGTGTTAACGCGGATTGAATGCTGAAACGAACAAAAATAACAATTTTGTAATGAGTTAACTTGTTGTAGCTAAAAACGCTTTTGTTAAAGTTGCAAAGAACCCTCAATTTTCTCTTTTGAAACAATAATTTTAACCTCTTAATGTTGACCGCAACCACCGGTTGACTCTCTTTAACAAACACGTTGGCTTCCTCCCCTCATTTGCATACGTTTGCACCACTAATTAATGCATGACCTGGACTACATCTAGAAGCAGTGTATAAGTGCCAATGACCGGACTTGGCTCAATAGCTGCGCCTACTCAAGCATGATAACCATGCCCTGATACCCCACCCCCTTCATAAGCTTCACCAGATTAACCACATGAGACAAATCTCACGCGAGCAGCCATACGTTGTCATGCGCACATCTACGTCAAATCTTCCAACTAAACTGGAATGGGTGTGCAATCGGGCTAGCAAATGGTGCAGGACACAGGGAACTATACCAGATTCATTCAGGCAAATCCGTTTCTAAGCAACATCATTTAACAACACATCAAAGCAAGAGAGGCGACGAGGTTTGAACAAATCTTTTTGAAATTAGGCAAACGGATTCGTTCAGAAGGATTTATACCCCAGTAGCCCACAATGGCGACGGCCAAAAACTTATAATTCTACCGGCCGAGCGGCCTATGAAAAAAACATGATGCCATTGGTTCGTTCGCGTTGGAGGCAATGGCGCCAAGAATAGGAGGATTGCGTGGGCGCGCTCGTTTATTCGTCTCGTTCAAGGCCGTTCACTAGCACATTTATCGCGCGGTGACAAATGCATTATTGCAGCATCACCAACACCTGATTTCGTCACCGTACCACGGTAGGATAATGACGCATACCAAAACTAAACCATCTTATATTAGATCAAAAGATATGAAACGGGTTATAAGTAGGGAAGAAATATAAATTTATTATATTTAACCCATCACCGTTTGCAAAACACCAGAACAGGTCATGTATTCTCTTAGTTTCGAAAAAGGCAGAGATAGAAAATGCTCAAGATCCCTAAACATACAATTTTGGTGATCATAAATATTTCCGCGTAAAAATAGTTCATTGAGATTCTTATACAGGCGACGGTGCCCCCAGTGCCACCCGCTGCTTACTTCGTCAACTCATCTGCCTGATTGAAAGTGATCGAGAAGCACCTCCTTTCTAAATTAAGGGACACGCCAAAAGCTGCAGATGACCCGTTCCGGTTTGCTTATAAATCAAATAGAAGCACTCTGGACGCCGTTGCAACGTTTTCATACACCCTCCACTTGATGCCCGAGCGAAAGCCGTCAATGGAGTTTTCTTGGACTTCTCCTCTGCTTTCAACACTATCTCACGCTCCCGCATCCTTTCTTAACTATTTGAAGATGGCGTTGAAGGATTGTTGATTGATTGGCTTCGACACTATTTTTCTAATCGACGTCAACATATGAGAGTCGGTAATGAAGCCTCCACCTCCTTGCCAAATAACTTCGGTGTGCTACAAGGCGCAGTGTTAGCTCCCTTCCTTTTTAACTATTACACGTCTAGCCTTCGGTCCCCTAACGACGTAACACGTATAAAATACGCAGATGACTTGACTTTATGCCTGCAAGACGAATGTTGATTCTCAGGCAGGCAGTCAATGAGGTAATCGAGTGGTCTTCAGAGAATGGTCTTTTGCTGAATGCATAAAAATGCATAGATATTACATTTTCCCTGACAGCCGCTGTTGACACTCCCGAAATCCCTCACTCCATAATTTCGCTTCGAGCTCAAAATCTAAATTCCTCGGCGTTATTTTTAACAATCGGTTATCACGGAGTGATCACGTGGATGCCGTCTTTGATAAATGCCGTCGACTCTGCTTCCTAGTTCGTCGGTTCAGGAGACTTGGCTTAAGCTCTAGCCACATAAAAACCTTTGTCCATGCCTGTATAATTCCCCTCATTGTATATTGTTCTCCAAAAATGTTTACCCGCCCTTAAATGTTCTGACTTTTCAACCCTTCATAGACTTTTTAAAATAATCTCGTTTTCTAGTGGTCTGCCTATTCTCTCTATTCAATAAATCATTGTTCAACGCCACTTCAATAACTGTTCACTAATCGCTGCTCGTATTTTAAGTGACCTCTCCCATCCCCTCTATCCCAGTTTATCTGAATGTAAATCTCTTCGACCAAAGCTATACCGTTCAATACCCACAAGAACGGCGACACATCGCAATTCGGTCATTCCTTATTTGTCCCGATTTTTAATTTCACCAGAGCAGGTGATGCAGGAACTAAAGGACAATTTCTAGTACTATTATACTGTATTGTTTTATGCTGAAAGTTCTGGTCCTTGTGACGTCAATAAAGCCACTGAAATTATTAATCCTCTCACGGGGTGCCTTCAGATTTACCATCGGAGGGTGTGAAAAAAGATCAAACGATGCGAATAAAATAATTTGTCTACAATCCCCGAAGCTTTAGAAGACCGAGCAAGATGATCGCATCAAACATAGATCGAATAATGCTGGCTGCGATTGAGTTACTTTCTCGTGCAGGGCATTCCTTTCGTAGCAATAAGAAATGGTGCAATGGTTTCATCTAATCTGAAAATCCAAATTTGTGCGACTCGCTCCTCCTACTAGAGGATAAACCGGTTGCTTCGTTGCGATTCGCCAGGACGTTTCTCGATCGCGTCCCCAGTGCCACCCAGGTGGCCTGATCTGGGAATCGAACCATCGGGCCACTAAATGGTATGGTTTCATGCCACCTCAGGAAGAAATAATGAATATGACGTCGACCATCGTAGACCAGAGGTGTTGTAGCATGAATAAAAGTGCTCTCAATTTAGCGGCCCAACCAGGTGCCTTTAATCGCCTGTCCTTGCGTCGATAATAGGAAAATCTATCGAAGAATCATAGTGAATGATGATAGTTGACGCAGTAGAAGGTCAACACCTTAGGTCACACTATAAGTTCCACTTCCCTTGCCCAAACAATGTTTAAATTAGTTAGAGCAAAACCGAGATGGACCACCACTGTCGATCGATGTGCAAGCGTCATCGTGGTCGCTACGCGTCTTGGGACACCTCTATTCATCGTCATCTCAGAAAAATGCACCCTTTAATTACCACAAGAACGGCAGCATATCGCATTCGGTCGTCGGGCGGTTTTTAGTTTCATCAGAGTGAGTGAAGCCGAAAAGGGTAGCCGATGTGCAGCCGTGGCATTATACGTGTGTAATGCTGCAGGTTTTGGTCCTCGCGACCGTCATAAAGCGATTAGCATTATTATTACTGGGATAACGGTGGGGGTGAGGCCCCTGGGTTACGTGTAAACAAAACAAGTTCTCGGTCACTACATGTCACCTCGTTGTTTACCACAAAGCGCGTAACTCAAAGCATGACTGGTTGTAAACAACCCTGTGTTTGTATGAACGTCAGGATACTAAGTATAGCGAAAGTGGTTCCTTGGCGGACTGAAGCATACAATAACCAATGGGGATATGGCAATTTGATGTTTTTTTTCAGGTGAATTTATTTCTACGATACGGATGCACCTGCATAAGTTTTTATCACGATTCGAGGGAAATAGATTTTCTCAAACCCTTAATACATGTTGATATACTAATACTTGGCAGCCGTGACCTCACTAAAACACCTGCCCAAATACCGCGACGACGACTTGTACAACCTTGAAGCTGAAACGACTGGTTTCGGTTTCATAAGGAGTTGCGAGCGGGGCTAAATCGGTCCACGCGACCACGCCCTAATGAAGTAGGTGTTGTTGAAAGGAGACAGCTGATGGGGTAGATTTGCAGCAATTACGTCAAAGTGGCTAAACTTACCCCGGTTACCCCCTGAGAGCTCTTGTCGGATTCTTCTGACTCGTCGGAATAAATATAACCGCGGTCGGCATCGGCATCGTCTTCGTCCGAGCTAACCCCCGACGCCCCAACTCGATCCTCGACTGCCGTGTAGGTCGCTGGGGGGGCTCGCTCGCCCGAAAGGAGGGAGGATCGACTCGCTGTGTTCTCCGCATCCCCGATGGAGAGAGCTAGATGACAGCAATTGTGCCTTTTGTGCACGATCGCCACCAGAGCCATGAAGGACCCGAGGAGCTGACTGAGTCCAAGAAATAGGAAGGCATACTGGTAGTGGTTTGTTCTGTCTTTGATGTAACCTGAAGCAGAGCCACAAAGGAGGCAGTTATCCAATAAGACGGGTCGGTGGCAGCAAAAGGGGCGAGTCAAATGCCTGATTGGTCGGCCGGAATACACATGCACAGGTATAAGTAAAATAGCTTTAATGTGTTAGCAGGATCTAGGCATGCAATCACTGTGACGGGTAGCAAACATTTGGTGTCCAAGTAAGTGTCCTTCTCTCGACAATGCTACGGAGCGAGTCTATTCACGCGAATCTGACAATAAAGCGCATAGCAACGCCAGAAAATTACAGTCGACGTTGAGACCTGGTGCGTGACAACAGCGTGGCATGATGCGGTGGGAGTATTTAAACAGAATGAGAGGCCCTTATGTTCTCAAAAGAATTAAATGCAATCGGTTCACGCGCCCAACAGGCGAAAACAGCGTGTCAACACTGTTTACTGATGGCCTGGGCGGATGATGTCTGCAGTTCTGTTTTTATCATTCGAAAAGCACGTGTTGCCAACGCTTGTTATTCGAAACAAACCGATCATTTTACATCAACAGCGCCGCAAACACCAACATGGCTGTATTTTGAGGTCTTTTATCAACCTTTTTATCACCATAGTGAGCCTCTTCTATTATAGCATTGTCTGCGAAACAAAAGACATAATGTTTATGGCAAAATCCATTTTTTTGATACCTAGGGTATGCTACTTCGACAGACCCAAGACGACGTATTTTAAAACACCAAATCGGACGGGAAGAATAACAAATTACCAAGATTAGACGTCCTTTAATAGAAACCAATAAGCAGCTCCGTTATCAAAAGTCAATCATTTGAACGGCAAAAAACACTGATTACACGTGGAAATGGACAGCCGCAAAGCGAAAACAAATATCCTCCAACTCCCCACAAGATGGGGTTTGGGGTGGAAATGCATATAAAGGCAAAATACCGGTGACCGGCATTTTCAAATGCACTGGTGCCAAACTAAAGCACCTAACCACTCTCGTTTCAGGTGATCAACCAACACACACACTTCTGATTACTGCCGTACATCAAACGTAGGCAGATGAAATAGATGGATACCTCGAGTGGCCCGCTTTGAGACCACGCGAACAAGGTGCCAATTACTCGATGCCAAAACATGCAAACTACTCAAATAATGAAAGTTGCGGTCGGTTTTATCCCATTGTGACGTTAAAATATCATTAATTTATCGTGCAACGTTTACAGTTATTGCAAAATTGGCGAATAAAATAAAGTGAAACACGAAAGTCTCATTGCTATACTAAATGTGACGATTCTGAAAAGGATTCCATTCCCAAAAAATGAAAACCGGGTTAACGGTGCACCAAAAATACCCATTAGCATTATCTATTTTGTATGGGGACATTGTTGGAATAGCAACCGCTTTGGCACGAACTATTATCAAATTTCATTCAACGGAATTTTGGAGCTGTGAGTACTGAGTTGGAGGACTTCCAAGAGTGAATCTAGATAGAGGGCGATAAGATGACGCGATGTTAAATAGGTCTAAAGATTGGTTGATAGATGTCAAAACCTACACATTTCAATGATATTCAATTATACGAATCTGCAATACACCAAAATACCACGCACATATATGTTATCGGTGCACTGAAATTTGAGAACGGATCAGTGCTAAAAAGACGATCTGGAAGCAGAATAGAGTGACTTTAAATATCAATAAAGACTGCTGAGATAAAATGTCCAAATGTAACTGGCAATGGCGTCGACAATTAATAATGGCTGTGTATGAGGTTACTCCATGACAACGCAATATCACATGTTTCAAAATTTACTAAATCGGCCTCTCAATCAAACAACATCCCCATTCATCTGATATGACACAGCTCAAATGTAATTTCTTCATAAATAAATCTTAGGAGAAACGCGTCGCGTTTACGAATTTATCGTAAGTGACCTTGAATAAGGGTCAGCACCTACACGAAAGAGAAATGCGTAAAAATAGATTTTTTCAATAGAACCTCCAGGAGGTTCAGTAAACACGCCGATATATTGTTCTCGAGAGTCACATACGGTGAAATATTTCCTTGAAACACGCTAAAGCCAAGATAATATATTCGGTGATTCTGGAGCCACAACTCTTTCGGAAAACACGCTGCTTTAAAACCACGCCCATCCAAAACACATGACGTTTAACAATTTATGAGTAGACAGTAACAGCAGCATGTAAACCACGCCTTTAAGGGAACCGTTTATTGAAAAGACTCCCACTGACATGTACTGGAGACAGAGTAGGTATCGATACAATTCAATTACCATTGACAATATATTGAACGTGTTAACAGTTATAGATAAATCGAACAATTTAATCGAACCGCCAGTAGCAACAATAAATAAAGGCCGATGAAGAAATCGTAAAACGTACCGAGGCACAAAGAACATACCTGAGATGAGTGATCCAACCAGGATGCCAATGCCCTTTGACAGCTGCGTCATGCCGATTGCGTGGGGTAAGAGTCTAGAGTCTCTCGATGACTCGCACATATCGCAGGTCATTAGCGTCTGGTGGGAGATGTATATGGCCAGGAAGAGGCCGCGAAAGGCCATTAAGACAGCCATGCCCGAGAAGGTGTTTGTGACAATAAAAAGACAGACGACAGTAGCCGAAGCCATTATGTCGCCACACCATACTATTCCGCGAATATTTTTGATGAAATTTAAGTCAAAGAGAAATCCTGACAAACTGCGGGCAAGCACTTGAATTCCTCCCTCGATTGCTAGAAGCAAAACCGACACATGAATGTCCGTCTGCAATTGAGAAGAACAGGCAGGTCAGATTTTATATTTATAAAACATTAATTTTATGCTCAGAGGTATTGTAACTTGCTCCGAATTGTTCTGAGTAATGGATGATAAGTGTCGTGACTGGTCCAGAACCCATCATATTGAAGACAAAAGAGGCAATAAAAAGGGCGAAACAAGGATCACGCAAAAGCTTAAGCAAAACCAGTTTCGACTTCAACCGTTCACAACACGATGTAACGTACGTCGGTTGCGTTCGAATTTGTGTAGGTTTAAATACTGAACCTGGGGGCGTTCGAAAAATAACTCCAGCAATGCAGTAGTGAAGTACAAAAGCCGACATGATGAACATGGCCCCCCTATATCCATAGGAAGACAGCAGATATGCAACAAGTTGTGGTATGATAAAGGCACCGAAACCCGCACCGGCAAGAGAAAGTCCCAAAGCCAATGCCCGACGTCTATCAAAATATACGGTACAAACAACAAGGGCAGGTGTAAATACCATGGTTAGCCCGAAACCTAAAACACGTTTGAAAGCATATTATCCTTACCATATACCAATCCATATCCCACTAAGATTCCAAATGAATTTTTGCTGAAGGCCGAAATCATTAATCCAATAAATGAAACAATTCCGCCCGTGACTACCACGGTCCGGATCGAAAATGTATCACACAACATAACAGCAAGTGGGGCTATAGATAAATAATACAAATTAATCTCACCAAATACAAGGCGCACCGCGGCGCTTACACCACCAATTCCAGCAGCGAAAGCTGAGTTGGTTCCAAATGTATCCAAGATTTCAATATACCATATAGAAAATGCTTTTTCACACCCAGCAGTCAGAAAATGCACAATGAATGCACCGGTCATGACGACCCAGGCCCATCCTCGATCCTGATGACTCTTCTCGGTAACAGGATTGAGAGAACAACCTGTTTGTGTCATAGCGAAATAACCCCGTTAATAGGACTAGCAGATTTTTAAATATGATCGGGAAAGAGATGAAGGTCATTATTTCACTTAAAATACATAACTCAAACAAGGGAGGAAAGTAACGTGGTGTGTGAAGAATGTTAAATTTTTCAAAGAAGAGCAGGAACTCTTTATATAGAATACGCATGCATACTAAGTTTCCCATATGGAGAACATGACGTTTTTCGAGAAATAACGAATTTGGGGGATACAGTTTTCTCCAACATTTAGTGCATCAATAAAGGGATTGGACTTATTTTGAAAGCGTTGAAGTTAAGACGACAAAGGGGGATTTTTCGGGCGAAAAAATCTACGGGAGTGAATTATCTGCATCGTTTGTACTCATAAGTTGGTTTAAATGAACCAATGGAGATAAAATTCGTAGTGTGCGATGTCTGACAGAAGTGTGATAAAAAAACGAATTACTGGCTTTTGCGATGTATAACGTCTGAACTTTAAAGGGTTGGACTACCAATGACTTACTTGAGATCAATCGCTTGCCCAGAATGTTAGTGGCTCGTTTGTTCGTGTACCTGGTTGTCAAAATAGAAACATTCTGTGTCCATGATTTAGGACTACCAACTCTATACTTTGAAACCCATAAGTTCAAAGCATAACAATAGAAAAATCTTTGATCATATAGAATATTCACAAATCGACACATCAAAGATTATACTCTTAATGTAGCGCCATGCAATGGAGAATCAAACACAAAGCTTATAGTGCTAAAACTGAAGAGTTGAGGTTTTATTGGTCGTTTCTTTGGTTCCACAATAAAAAGCCGCCAGTGCTTATTCGTCAATCATTTCCTCATAATTAAGCTCGTGAAAAAGCAAAAAATTCTTCAAATCGATTATAGCTTCTAAATTTGGAGTATGGTATTTATCAAAAATGGCATGCCCATGATAACTCAAATACTTTCATGCGTTGCACAAGCAGTTCTTTATACATACTGTTTTTACGAATTTCGTCGATACAAGCACCGAAGGCGTCGAGACGCGAAGGATATTATCCATAATTCGCTGAATGATTTGGGAGATTTTCCGAATCAAATTAAAAAAACGAATTCGAGTTTGCGATTGACAGTTTCAAGGCTTTCTTGTTGACGATCTGTGTTTATCTCGTTGCCCTAACAATATCTATGGCCAGAAAATACTATTTATTGCAAAAAAAGTCAAAGTCATTGCAGTGCCGCAAAGTAAGATGGTGAGGGACCAGGTTTAGGTAATTTTTTTCACACGGTTGATCTCGTCACTATAAAGGTGCGGTGATAGCTTATGGGCAAAAGATAATAACAAAACAGGCTTGATGTGTTGAAGATATGTATTTGGCTCAGCACCGAACTGACATTAGTGCAGTCCGAAAAGTGAACCTTTACTTCAACTGAATGGTATGTTGAACCGCTACGCGTTTCCCAGTTAGATCGAACCGTTTTATCAGAAGAGGTGAATCTGGCAATCACGAATAGATTTAATCGATTGTATATTTTTAATTTAATTTTTTTATATTGAAATTTGCGGTTATCTTGATCTTAATAAAGTGAATACAATTAGGTTTCTCAGATCAGGCATGCAAATAAGCTTTGGCCCTTTTTCTTGCCACGACAATCTCTCGGATAAACCTGTTATTCCGGTCGCACCAGTGTGCATGCTTTGGTATTTTTAAATATAGCTGGAGAGTGAAAAATTGTAGCATTTGTAATAATATCTTTATATGGTTTCCCAAGGAAAAGCAATTGATAAGAGAAAAATAGCGTTTCCTTTATTATGGTCACAAACACAAATAAAATGTTAAGTTTGGCAAACGCGTAATACTGACTGTTTAACAGCCACATCCATAATTTTAGAGACGAAGAAAGATTCGAGCTTAAGAGCTAGGTAAGACGAGAAAATCAACAAAATCAGGGGATGCGTATTTCAGAAGATAAGAACCTTTATAAAAAAGTAAATAATATTCGGTTAAAGGTTTGTGTTCCAGAACGTAGACAGGATTCTTGGTTCGTATTGCATGTTTTTTTGAAGGAAACGAATTTAGCAAAAAACAGTCTAAGCGTGGTTTCCCTGTTAGTCAGAACCGCCAAAAGTGAGCGTCGCCAAAGCAGCGCGAATTTATGTGTGAATAGATATTTGAAAAAAACGGATATTGTCTTATATCAGCGCGGAAAAAGTTTTTATTAAATAACGAGTTGTCCTATTGATGCTGATTTAATATTTGTTAACGTTATTAAGTTATCTTGATTGTTCGAACAGAAGGCGGTTTTATCGCCTTTTCAAAAGAATAAGTGATAAAATATTGATTAATTTTCTTTTGTATACCATAACTATTGCAGCATTAGTAAATGAAAACTTTCGTCGTTTTAACGTGTCACATTTGTACATTTAAGGTTAAATTACCTTTTCCGCGGCGCTCAACGGCTGTTCAGATTTCGTTTACTTTTTCTGGACCATGGCTTGCACAAAGTACAACCATGATTCTTCAATTATAATTAAATAAAACCCCACATTATTATTTTTTTTATATTTACAGTTGCGACATTGGGCTCATTGGGTTAGCTGTGATGGGACAGAATTTGGTGTTGAATATGCTCGATCACGGATTTAAGGTACCACTGTTTTACTCTAACCAATTTCAAAAAGGTCTGTGTTTTTAATCGCACGGTGTCAAAAGTTGACGAGTTTGTGCAACGTGAAAAGGACCGACCAAATCTATGTGGTGCAAAGACAGAACAGCAATTGGTTACATGTCTCGCGAAGCCCCGTAAAGTTATGCTGCTCGTTAAAGCTGGCCCAGCTGTTGACGCTTTTATCGAAACCCTGGTAGGTTAGCGATAAATATTGCCTCCGTACAAATAAATATTTATTTATATCTGTCATTCCTCTTAGTTTCCGCTCTTGGAACCCGGGGACATAATAATCGACGGAGGTAATTCAGAATTTCTCGACACAGATAGACGCTGCAAGTATCTCGAATCGAAGGGCATTCTCTACGTTGGATCAGGTGTGAGTGGAGGAGAGGAGGGAGCCCGACGTGGACCCAGCCTCATGCCCGGTGGTAACCCCAAAGCCTGGTAAGCGCAGTCAGTTTGATCGATGATCATATCAATTGGCCCATAACAGCAACAGCCAGACATAATCTCGTAGAACTTTTGGGTCGCATGGCTAACTTGGCCAGCCATGATCCATCCGTTGGATTCTAGAAACTGAGATCGTCATCCGGGGTCTTATGGTGATAGAGTTGATCGAAGTGTGGGTAATAGCTTAAACCCTCCTCTAGGCCAATTTCTGTGACAATTATGTTTGCCACATTTTCTAGGAAGAACTATTTTTGTACGGTTATAAATTGACAGTAGTTTCTGTTTACTGAAGGCCATTCATCAAAGACATTTTCCAATCAGTAGCCGCGAAGGCACCAACGGGAGAACCATGTTGTGATTGGGTAAGTCTCTTTGAAATGCCTATCAACAAGTACTTTAATTGTATGTCAGTCGTTTAAATTCCTTGGCAACACTTATATCCCTTTATTCGTTTTCGTTTAGGCAGGTGATGGTGGAGCGGGCCATTTGGTAAAGATGACACACAACGGAATCGAATATGGTGATATGCAGCTTATTTCGGAGGCATATTTCCTCCTCACCAATTATCTTCACCTCTCTGAGGCTGAAGCTTCGAAGGTGACTTTGTATAATACTTTACATTGCGAGCCTTTATACCATCGATCGTCGTTTCGAGGATCAAAATACTCGTCATTTAAATGCAAAACATCTCGAATGGATTCTGGGGAGGGTGTTGTTATTGTAGGGTCTCCGTGTAACTAACATAAGAGCTAAATTCACCCATATCATATTAGTTTTTTCGTGGACGTAGTGTTTGCTTCTTGGAACTTTTGCTTATGCCCACTGCATTACTTAGAGTCCTGGAGGAATTCAGCGGTATTATTTATGCTAATTGCACTGTGAGGGCGTGGGGAACATCCATTGAAAGCGATAAAATCCTTCAGTCGTTTTCTTATTTGGCCTTGCCCGCGATTTGTTGAAATGACCTCAGTGCGGGTCATTAATTTCCTTTCACCTTATCGTTATTTGACCTAAGCGATGGCGTCTTTTACCGTATTTTCTTGTAAAAATAGCTGCAGTGACCCATTAGATGGCGGGTGAGACCGAATGATAAAAGGCCGAAAAGCTGGGTGAAATTAGTCGCGCTTCCGCTTTTTAATGACTGCTTTACCTCGCTAGGTTTTTGATGAGTGGAACAAAGGGGAGTTGGAGTCCTATCTGATTGAGATAACACGGGACATCCTCGCGTTCAACGATGCAAGCGGATCAGCGCTTGTCAAAAATATCCGCGATGTCTCGGGCCAGGTAAGAAAAGAGGATTTCAATCACTTCTCGTGTTTTCGATGGTTTTGCAGAGCGTCCCGAATGTTACAATATATATACATATATAATTGCGCTCAACGCGCCGTTTGCTTTGGGCGTATCTGTGAGCAGAAAAAAATGGGTTCCGCCCACATTTTAGTGTCTTGCACCACATAATTAGTCCAAAACGAATTAGCTTAATCATTAGGTTCTTTTAAAAGTAGCATTTCTTGCTCATTTCCGGATTAACCGGTAAACTTTTATTGTGCCGAGGGATGCATTTTTTCCTATTTAACCTCGTTTGTTAACGTCTTCAGAAAGGCACCGGCAAGTGGACTACGATTTGTGGCCTTGAGCTCGGATGTCCCATCACTCTGATTGGTAAGATTAACATCGTCGTTCGGCGCCTTTCGTCAATTTTCGATATTACTCGGCCTCGAATTTGTCGATACCCCGTTCTGGATTTTCGGTATTCCAGTGTTCCTGGTTTACTAATGTACAGCGATCTTCACGGGAAATGGTTGAGAATTACGGGGAGTCGTCAACATGTTCTGCCATAGGTTAATTACTTCGAGTTTGCCATAGCTACGCGGGGCACCACATAAATCGTTCCCGTTTGGCTTCTCTTTGCGTTTATGACCCCATCACCGAATTTGATTGCTTGAGTTGTGCGTTATCTCCGGCTAGAGGATGCACCGGCTGCCTCCCGGCTGTGTCCCCGATTGCAGCTTCCCATGGCCGCCCATCGGAGGCAGCCTGGTGGGGGCGATTGGAGACCCAGTTGCGGTTCGTTCCAGCGGTGCGCTCCTTAGAGGGGCCTCAGCGATCGACATGCGCGTTGACGCTACCACGTTGCAAACACCAACCTGACGGCGACAGACCGAGGTTTGAAAGACCCCTGTCTGGCCGCCCCAGCGTTTGCCTAAACCGTGTGGCTGCCGACGGTGTGGTAGAAGTGTTGGCAGCCTCTTGGTGTCTAGACAGCGGCGCCTTATTTCATCTTTGGGGAGTTTGTCACTTTTGTTAAGCTACGCCAGGCCGGGATGGTACCGCCATATGCAGTTAACTGGAATACCTGGTTTTGCTTACCCTATTCCCAAGATTCATCGGTGAAATATCATCATCCATGAAGCCGGCTCATCTTTGAATGATTTGATTTCCCTTCTAGCCGAGTCGGTGTTCTCGCGCAGTCTATCTTCGATGAAAAAGGAGCGTCTGGAGGCGGCACCGCTGCTGCCCGGCCCCCCATCGGGCGACTTCAAGTGGTCCAAGGCATCTCTCGCCGACAAGCAGGCTGTCATCGAACAGATTCGTCAGGTAAATGTGACGGCAACCCCCGGATTTTTCTACCTCTTCGACGCACGGTAGAGTGCTGGCCATGGCATGACGCCGAATTGGTTAAATTCTTTGTTTCGAGAGCCCGATTGGCGAGGTTACAATTGAATCTATTGCCGGACGAATTTCCGGCAGTTGAGCGCAACGTCTTCGTTGGTGCGGATACCTCCTACCAGAGGATGAACCGGCAGCTTCATGGATATCGCGAAGAGGCAAATACAGAACAGGTTGCGATACAGTTCTGTTTCCGGTGACGCACCCGTAAAAATTCTGCCGTTCTGCGCGCTCCACGTCCTTTTTTTTGGCGGTGCTTGTCCTACGTTTTCTGTTGTCCACCATAGACTGCACGCTCTACTCGTCGATTGAGCCGAAGTTTGTGGCAATTGCTTGAAGCATTTGGGGTCTAAGGTGATGGGGTCTTACAGATCTGCATGGCCTCCGCTAAAAGTCAATGCAATAACCACCTGCGCCTGTAATCCAGCTACTTCGAGGCTGTCGGGTCGTGGTGGAGACCGGTTGCTGCATCATGGGGAATTTAACTAGCCCGAGTTCTCCAGGTTTAGCCTATCCAATATAAAATGCAGTGGTACGAACACCCACTTCCAAGACTATGGGATCGAGCTGGAGTTGGCACTGAATATATGACGTTTGTTTTTCACCGCCATTTAGACCCTCTACGCATCGAAGATCGTCTCCTACGCCCAGGGTTTCATGCTGTTGCACAAGGCACGCGAGCAATACAAGTGGGACCTGAACCTCGGGGGAATTGCTCTCATGTGGCGCGGTGGTTGCATCATCAGGAGGTAGTTACCTCGTGGGCTTTGCAGTTCAGATTTCTCACCGACACTGTCTTAAACTATTTTAATTGTTTATGTTTCTGCAGTCGTTTTCTAGCCGACATTAAAGACGCTTTCGTGAAAAACCCTGGCCTCACGAATATCCTGTTGGATCCGTTCTTCAAGAGTGTTATTGAACGATGCCAGGTAAGGTTGGTGGTGTTTTGCCGAAATGTTCGCGCAGCTGAAACAGATTGGTCGAGTCTGTTAGCCCAATAAGGACATGTGTGCGACCGGCTCATCTACAACAGCTACGACCAATGAAACCGGGTTTGATGTGAGTTGGTTGCGGCCACCTGGACCCGTGTGCCAGTGTGACTTGTCTATCCTATGATACAACAAGACACCGTCTACAATGCACTTTGATACGAAGCCGACAAATGCAAAGACTAACGCAATGCATTCGACCCTTCTGTCGTGTTTGTTTATGATGCCAGAGAGATATTGGCAGTTCAACTAAAAATGTGTTTTTCAGGCATCTTGGCGTGCTGTCGTTGCTATGGGCGTAACTGCGGGAGTCCCGCTGCCAGGATTTAGCTCGGCGCTTGCATTCTACGATGCTCTCCGCTCGGCACGTCTACCAGCCAACCTGATTCAGGTATCGATTCGTTTGATATAGCACATCCCATCATTGACTTGATACAAACGGTGTTAGCAGTCGTTGCACTACTTAATAGTGTTGTGCTTGATCAAGACTAATAGTGGTGTAACGGCCGACATTCCCGCTCTGTTTGTGGGAGACTCTGGGTTCGAATTCCAAGTCAGCTCACCAAAGGACTTGGTTGCATTATGCGGAATTTAGCCAGCCTGAGTTGCACGTCTGAGCCCTGGATTGGTTATGATTTGTATGGTGCAACTGTCACTTCCGCCTCTTCGGTAGTATTGGCGCCGCCACATGCACACATCAGTTCCAGGAATGGCAAAAGAATCATTAATACAGCCGGCTTTGGCAACAAGTCGGTGCCGTAAGCATTCCAGTAGCACACACAGTGGTTCCAACTTCCGTGAAGTGCTGGGGACCATGGACTCCACCGTTGTGGGACGAACCCACGAAAATGGCTACCCAGGAAATCAGTTTATCCGCCTGTTATGTGAACGTATTTTGCAGGCCCAGCGCGACTACTTTGGTGCTCACCAGTACGAGCTCGAGGCGTCCCCAGGGAAGTGGCATCACACCGACTGGACCGGCACCGGAGGCAACATCACGTCCTCCACATACCTGGCATGATATTGCCCCTCATAGCTTTTTCGTCGTCATTATCAGCATCACCCAGAGAAATCCAAATGAATCCTCTCAATTAATTTGTTTGGCCAATTATTGACACCAATGTAGTTCTAATAATAACATTTTCTAGCACAATTTCCGTTCTTTTGGAATTCGGGTAAAAAAAGTACGAATGAAGTATTTGTATTTTGGAATTATGGATGCTGCCTCACGTACGTCAAGTAACGTGATTAATCACCACGAATGTTGGGTCATGCACTAATAATATGGCCTTTCGAATGAGGCAGGCGTTATTCGCGTGCAGATCCGATGGGCCATCACATTTGCGGTAATCATTGAGGCATCCAAGCCCGGTGGGGCTGCACATATGTTGAGTATTCGCGTAATAATTATGGTATTCAATTTATACGCGTGAGCGGATTTGTCCGGCTCATAAGAATGTGGGAGCCTGATAAGAACTGGATTGATGTGACCCCAATGATGCCGGGAATCAGTGC
Source organism: Proteocephalus fallax (assembly GCA_028672205.1). Classification (NCBI taxonomy): domain Eukaryota; kingdom Metazoa; phylum Platyhelminthes; class Cestoda; order Proteocephalidea; family Proteocephalidae; genus Proteocephalus; species Proteocephalus fallax. The sequence continues at coordinate 115,809 of JAPUBX010002202.1, read as the reverse complement.
GACTTTTGAATGTTTACTTCATGCAAACATATGTGCAGCTCTCAGGCACGCTGCTCTACACCAACGTTCAGAAGTTGATATAAAGCGCATCGGTTCTTCTTCGATACTCAACCGTTGGGTGCAAACTGCTAGCTGTGTCAAACATTTCCAACACCGAAATGAATCAAACCACGAGTTACACCTACGATAAACAACTACTAGAAGTCAAACAGTTGACCCCGAGGTCCGACGACTAGAAGCCAGCCTATTCGTACGAATTTCTGTTATTATTGGGCATCATGCTATTTTCTCTCGAAGCCTTTTGTTTGCTACAAAAGCCGAAATCACTACTTTAGTAATTATTGTAGAACATTCCAACGTAAGCGCGAGTTCTCACAATTCTATCAATAGTCAACGCATTAAATTCAATCAATGGCAAACCATTTACGCTCCTATAGTAGCGTAGAAAATAAACTAAACACAAGTAATGCTGAAAATAGTCGTTCGCGAGACTAAAACGTATTTACATTTTCAGAAATTATCAAAAAAGAGGAACTGTAGGAACACGGTGTCCACAAATAGTAGCCGTTAATAAGAAATTCTAATTTACACGCCATCGTCGTCAGATCGATCATCGACGACATCGGGATCGCCATGAAGCACAGAACCGTGAATGACGGCAGCGCCGCGTGATAGATTCGCGGTAGCTTGTTGGGCTAGTTGATTGGCTGCATTTTTTGAGTGTTTTCCTTCACAGGCCACTATCTTCATCTAAATGAGATAAAAACACACCGGCATGAAGGTAGTGTAAATATGGCTTTATGAGCGAAAGATAACCCCATGAAAGAAGAGAAATGTGATATGACTATCGATAAATAATCCAAACGTTATAAAAGCAGTATTAGATGATAAGATGGTGACCCAAATCCACCCAAGGACACGTAAATCGGAAGAAACCGACTCTCTTGAGTAAAACGCGGTTAAAACGAACAACTCGCCTTATCGACGCGGATGGAATTAGAATTGTCTTTTATTTCGACATTATTTAGCACCAGAGTCCAGACATTATCGCAGTTACGGTACGAATTGAGGAATCCACGCAGATGAAATTGTGTTTTGACTCGAGTCGAAAGAGCAGTACAGATAGACTGGTCAAACCTCTTCATAATCTAAGAATGTGTATGTAACATCAAGGTAGACATTAACCTTCATCGCTATTTGGGGTTGAATCAACTTGTGATCTAGCATTTCATCCAAAGATTCTTGGAGAGTATTCCCAAGGGTTGTACCCCGGTACATTTGGTGGAAGTCTTCTGTCATTTTTGCTAGTCTGGAAATAAAGAAACAAAACAATTGTATGCCTATATTTTCAGTGAATATGAAATTTAATTTATTAAAATTATTTATTCGAATGGCAAGGTAAGAGAAACACGTTCAACTGCAAAACCAGGATAAATTGGGTACATTTAAATAAATAAAAATGAGTAAGACAGACTATAAACACAAAAGCTTAACTTCTATTGGTAGATATATCTAGGATAAACCATTAACTGGTATAAAAGTCACGGTTATCATTTTAATGCATGTATAAAAGGTGTTATAAATATAAAATGGAATTTATTATTAATAAAATACGGATGAATCTCAACATACACGATTTATTGCGCCTTAGTGATTTAAAAGCCGATACGGGCTTTTTGTGAGTTTAATAGAAATAGCCAAAAGGGCATAGGTCAGGTTGTAGTGACCTGATTTGTCTCTTTTTGTTTTACCGAACACGAACGTTTTTCCGCCCACGAACGCGCGATCGCCCTCCTAGCGCTACGCCTTTGTATAATATCAACAAGAAGACAACTTGTCCATACATTGGTTTGCGTTCTCATATATTACCCTTTTAAGACGCGTCTGTCGTAAAAAGGTTAAGTGGGTTAAGTTATCGTCGAACAGCGAATCACGACAAAGTAACCGCAATAGATAGAAGACATGTGAGGAGTATTCATACACATATATAATAGCCCGTAAATTTCCGGGATTATGAAAATTGGGATTCGAGTTTATCGCTTGAAAAGTATTAATATGGTCGAATTGAGTTACCGTGTTTCGACGTGTGGCAAAAGTATATTCGAGGACGAATCTGTTATTGCTTCTTGATCGTGGTTTGCGGATTGTGTCGAGAGTATATTTACACTGACCCACTGGCCGCCATTACCTCGTTGTTATTTCCCCCATTCCTGTTAAACATTAAAATGCTGAGAGTTCTGGTCTTTGTGACCTTAATAAAGCGTAAAAATTATTAGTATTATTATTATTACTCAACAGTTACAATGTTGTCTGCAAGACCCCCAACATTCAAGAAGTCCGACACAAACGTAACGCTCGGCTAAGATACACTGTAGGGATTACTGGCTCGAATTACTGGAAAACACAGACACTGTGGGGTAAAGGAGATTGTAATCGTTTTATAAAGGTCGCGAGGATCAAAATATTTAGCACAAAGTTAATACAATAAACAATGCTGGATACGAAAACTGTTTTTTTGTTCCTGCTTCACCAGTGCGTGCGAAACTAAAAATCAGAACAAATAAGGAATCGTCGATTTGCGGTATACCTTCGTTCTTAAATGTATGTAAAGTTATTACCTTCGCATTGTTTGGAGAGATGCACATTCATACAAACCTGAATAGAGTAGATACAATTCGTTTTATTCTTCCACCCGAGCGTGAGCTTGTGTTGATTTCGAAGAATCAGAAACAAGAGTGGAGCCAAACTAAGTTTGACCTGCATCTGATCGCTGAGCATAGGCAGCTAAAATTCACGAAAAAATGAAGCCGTTTCATCCTTTATCAGTAAATTCACTAAGCCAGCAAACAAAAAAGCCGACGACGTATTTAGTTACAGAGAATTATTCGATGTGAGGGATTTTGAGCATTAGGACGGGCTTTGTTTCTTTACTTTGAAGTTAGTCGAAAACAATGAGGGCAACAATATCAATTGTAACAATAATAATAATAATATTCGCTTTATTAAGGTCACGAGGACCAAAACTTTCAGCATTAAAATTTACAATAAACAAACATGTTACAGGACGTAACGATTATACGTAGAAAATGCAGAATGAGTTAAGAAGAATAAAAGAAGTAACATCAAGGTAAATTTGCAAGAAAGGCCAATTTAACCCCCGAAGTATATAAAGTTTGGCAAACGGGAAATGGCGGCCATTGAAAGGCCCTATCGAAAACGCGTCTTGTATCTAATGTATCCCAGGTTCTTAAAATCGTATAGCTCTGGCCTTTAAGGTTGGGCTAGATTTTAGCATGTCGGCATTAGAACTGACACAACAGCAACGACAGCCACCCAGATTATCAAGGTTTCACACCATCATGATAAAAGAACCCGTGGAGGTTTATGCATTAAGATAAAATAATTTACGTTCTCGTGGTTTACCTGCAAATCAAAATAACCGTTTCGTGGCGAATTTTAAATGCTAAGCTCTCGAGGATGAAAACGATCAGCTTAAAAAATAATATAATTAACAAAGGCATTTACGAAAACCTCCCCTTTAGTTCTTGATTCACCTGCTCGCGTGGAACTAAAAATCTGGACAAATAAGGAAGGACAAATTGCGATATGCTGCCTTTCTTGTGCTTGTCGAACAGTATTGCCTCCGCACTGGTCGAAGAGATTTACTTTTAGACAGTCCTGAACAGAGGGAATGTGAGAGGCCATCTAATACACTAGAAGCTGTGAGTGCATATGATGATTATTGTTGATCAATGCATAAATCCAAAATGAAACCCCGGCTGACTGGAACATGCTTCAGGAAACAAAAATTTACAGACGATGTTGTTTTTCGATAAATTTAGCAATGCCTTTTAAATTTGAATCCGCCTAACTATCTTGCATCGTATATTTTGATGATGCGTTAATAATTATGACGCACGAAATTCGTTAATAGTCGGATTTTTTCACCACACAATTAAAGTTAAGAAACCATCAACTACAGGCAGCTCTTATATCCGACATATTACACACGAAATTTGGACTCAGGTTACATGGGCTAGTTATTCTTCATTGAAAGTGCATTCGCCGAATTTTCAATCTCTTAACGGGCATGACACATGTAATGCCCAGGTGTTTTACCGAAGACATCGCGACGACACACAATATAATATATCTATGCATCTTATTATACACACATATACTCCATTAAATGCGTCTCCTTCTCATCATGGCTGCCTGGGTAGAACACCTGTGTTCTACGTTGAAAGAAGACGGTTGGGCATTTCTTAGGTAAGAATCCATCCACTGAAAGAGCGTCACACATATTGCAGTCTAATCGAAACGACACGATGTTGCCCATACGGAACGCCAATTTCCCAGGTAATTTCGAAGCAAATACAAAAGGAAACACTTAATATATCCACAACCAACAAATTTCGTGCAAATCTAAAATAATATCGACAGATAAATTATATGAACCTTAACCAATCGAAAGACCGCGAGAAGAGAAAAAGGAGACGGAAGAGTGTTCGCGTAAGCAAACTCTATGGTACTGGATTTACTCGAGCATTTATGCTTTTGATTTGGCTTAAGATTGCCCAATGGAAATAGAGGGGGTAGCGTACGTTGGATGCCCTTTGTTTACGACGAGTAACCGTCTGGGCATTAAAGGGATTGACCATCAGTACCGACCTTGAGAAATGAGTCTCTAGTTCAGAATATGGTGGCGTGTGTGGTTGCCAAAAATAGAGTACATTAATGATAATATGAGAGGTTTTGTCTTGAGGATTCCAAGACATTCCCCAACATTAATAACCGTCGCCCTATTTTGTAATCACTCTAATCTATCGTTCATTTGTATTTGGAAATGACGTTAGTCTGACCTTACCAGGGTCCACGTTGACCTAAAACCCGTACGAGGTACACAGGACTCACCACATATCCCTTCGTATCCATTCATATTGTTTTCACGAATATGATCATATCGCACAAAGTGTCGATCGTATTCAGATATTTATGCCGTGGGATATTTTAAACATAATATTATATATATAATTATATATATTAATATAAGCATGACGGGGCTCTCCAGACCAGGATTTGGTAATATTCACAAGCAATGGTGTCGTATTAGTCCCTACCCCGACATTGTTCGCCGACAAGTTATGCTAGAGGACTATTTACATTAAAAATCAATCATCATATAAATCTCATGCTAAATAAAATCGATTAATCATCGACTTCACTTATATTCCTCGTTCCCAAATCGATTTTGGTTTTTAACCTGTTGCCCACTCAGAAAAATCACTTTAAACTACCGTCTAGAATATCTGAAACCTTTTTTAAGAGGATTAAACAGCCGTAATCCGATTAACTGCGAAGCGCTCGATTCGCGTTCTAGCCATGATGTTTATGCCACCAACGCTGCCGCATCCTTGAAAAGAGTATTTCCAGATCTGGGATCCGCGAATGGCGACACGCGTCACTTACCCTCATTGCCGAGGTTTGCCTCTTCGTCTAAGGATATTGATGAGTACATACCCTTCAACATACACACAACAAACGCCAATTTCATTGATGATGCCAGGTTCGGTTCGACTCCCGAAAAACACGATAATTTGCACGATAATGAGTCTGTCTACCTCTCAGTGGATTCGACGTATCAAATCTGATATTGCCATAGACGTTCTGGCATTCGTTTTACGTCTTCGATTGATAGGAATGTTGAGGACGGTCAAAACGCAGCTGAGACATCGTCGAGGTCCCTTGAAAATCATCGCTCGGTACTACAAGCCGGTCAGAACCGAAACGAAAGTCTGCCATCAACGAATAGATCAAAACAAGTTGAGGACGACGAAGGCGGCAATCAAGAGATATTATGCTATCCACCAAGTCCATGAATGCGTAATAAATATTGTGAATTCTATGTTTTGTAAACTTTAATTAGACTACTTTAATATCTCGATACCGTTTTCATTTGCACGAAAGTCGTATGCATCGCGATTCGTGTAGCGCTCCTGGTAAAATGTTTGAATTTGAAATGGGTGTTTCGCATACGAAACCTGTGGTCTAGCAGCCGTTATGCAGATTTTAGCAATAGGCGGTCTTTACATAGTTCAGAAAAAAACGTTTGGAGTTTGGGCTGACACCACCTATTACTCGTTCAGATTCCTTACTCAATGCGTGGTTTTTAAAACGATATGCAACCGTGAAATCAATGCACAGATCATAAGGGCTGTCCGAATCTTTTGATACGACATATTCCTATTAAGTGCATAGCCTTGATTCACTCAACGGTGCGGCAAAACAAATACCTACGAACAACAATTTTACAGTTTTTCTTTGCATATGAACCATCCGCGCTAAAAGAACCAAACTCATGTGAAAGAATGACAACACACACATAAATGAAACAATCGCAAATAATGTGTTCGAATTATATTTTTTGTTAGTGTGGCCAACAATGAAGAAACAACATTAACAGAGTCTTCTCATCGGAACGTCCTTCTAAAATTCCATCCTTGACGCCACCCATATTCGGCGTTGTAATTACTGAGATGAGCGTTATATATTTCTCTCGCTAACTGCCGTCGTAGATCGGGCTGCGGTAATTGGGACGCCGAGGATGACGTGGAATTTGGTGGACCAGGCGGATCAATAGTAGGGGTGCTTGCGCCTGGCATTGGCTGCGTATGATATTCAACGTCGATTGGCGTCGTCGGTCTGCCTTCGCCGTCAGAACCGAGACTAGAAGTCGAGTTGCGTCTTCTCATGCTGAATCAATTGCAAAATTGACCGTGGAGCGGACAGCTATGTTGCAGCAACTAATAACAAATGGTCAACGGACTGCGAACAAACAGGTTTTATATGCCTTGAATTTTCCGGTGACCTTCGAATCTTAATCCGACGAATCTGAAACAGTCACAAAAAAATAATTTGTCTGACAGCCAAGAGCCCTGGTCTTATAATCTGGCCAAAAACGGGTGATATCCACTCTGGAATTCGATTGGTCAGTTCAGAATATGAAAACACCAAGAGTCGTAGTCTTTGAAAGAGCCCCTATTTTACCATTTGAGTGACTGAGAAGGACCAAACATTTCAGCATAACAAATAATATAACAATGCTATCTATATCCGAAAACTGTCTGCTGGTTCCTGCTTCACCTCATCTGGTGAAACTAAACATCGGTAAAAATAAGGAATGACCGAATTGCGATATGCCGTCGTTCTTGTGTGCATTTAAGGGTATTGCCTATGCATTGGTCAAAGATATTTACATTTCGATAAACTTGAATTGAGGGGATTGGAGGGGTCATTTAATATATGCGTAAACGAATTCTCTAGACAGACGGGGCGGTGACAAACAAGGTGGTGACAGTTTACCCAGGGTGGCTGTCTTTAATTTTGCGGAATGAATGCACTGTTCAGATGCCTGTAAAGTTCAACATTCGACAACCAGAGCTGGAAAACGATATTCGCGTGTCCCAGCCTCGGGTGTTAAACCCGACGCCATGCCATAATCAGTCAAGAATATGCATTTCAATATATCTCTTGTTAGCTGGGTGATTATGAATATGATGAAATGACCATATGTTGAACACATAAACCACAGCAACGACTGCAACGGATATCAGAATTGGTTTTCCCGAGAAAAATGATAAGCTGAATTGATGTGTCCAACCTCCACATTAACAAAGAACCACCGTTATATGTGATAATCCTACTCGCAACAATGTGCAATTTCCGAAATTTGGCCTTCGGGTAACAATTGGGGCGTTATAACTCCAGAGCCACATCCATCGTCTTGGGCTTGTTTAATTGGGATTGCCTGGAGTGTTCCTGGACCACCATCGGTTCCACCGGGAACGCCAAGAGGAAGGTGGCGACGAGGTCTCCCCCGAATCGGGTCTCCGCCATCTGAAGCCGCAACAGGGAAACCGTAAAAAACGTTAAAAGAATTGCACAATGCCCTATTTCCAGAAGAAATAATACAATTATATTGTTTGTTGTCTGGAACGACTGGCTTGGGTAATAGTGATGGTATTAACGATGACATTTTTATTCTCATTTACCCTTGTAAACGAGTTCCATGACCTTTGTTATATATCCTGAAATACTGCGGTTTATCCGAAATAATCGGTAAATTGTGTTATTCATGCTTTGTTATCTTTTTCTAACCAAGGTAAACATTACGGTTCCAGTTTAGAGTTGGTGACCATACCAAGATTTTGAGTTTCGAGTTCCTTGATAGTTCGAGGAACCTGTTCAATAGGGAAATAAGTAGTTTATAGGAGACCAGTTCTACAATCGAAAAGCTTGCATTAGATTTGGTGGATTCTCGAATGACGAGAGAAGGTTAACCAGATTTCGGTGGGATGGAGCGTAGTTTTGAAAGTAATTTTATGGATTTGGTTTAGGCAGACGTATCCACTGAAGTCGGCTAGCACATTTGGTGAAGAAACTGTTCTGTCAATGCTGGTGAAATACTGAAATTACTAAATGCGTTTAACTGACGAAATGTGCATCCCACGAACTATCCCTCCTTTACTATTGCCTAAAAGGCCTTTAAAATTGGAGCGTCCATTTGCGGCTGATCCTGGTGGCTGTATAAATACGACACCTGTTAATAAATAGTCTGTTCAGTTGAACGATCTAGAAAACACCCGTCTTCTTACTGTCTTCTGGTAGGTGGTGGTAAAGGGTCATGACAAAATGAAAACAATATGGGTAGATTAAAGTAATCCGACGTGTAATCATCGTGTTATGGTGTATTAATTACTTGCTGCCGTCTTTCTCGTCCTATCAGTTTGATCGCATCATCTGAGGTGGAATTTCGCTAAAGTACAGACCTGCCTTCTATGCCGACCGACGATTTCCACGCGAAGGCTACAATATGCCAGCTGAGTTTCGTTTTGACCTCTATCCGTGGGCATCATGCCGGAATACCTGAGGCTGTATAGTCAAGATTATGCAGTATCATGTTCAGAAGGTCTCCCGGTTCAACGTTAGTCCATATCTTCGAAGCACTGCAACTTGGGATATCTCTTGAACAATGCGCGTGCATTCATCTTAGTGGTAACCTCAGAAACAGTTATATACCGTATAGCCGTAGCATCGAAGAGATATAAGACGCCGGAGGAGTTCTAGAGAGTTAAACTGACCAGCCTCGTTTATTAACAGGCGCGATGTAGTATTTAAACAGGGGCTGGGGACAGCAAGACCCTTCGACGAATGGGGGCGTGTGAGGAATGTGTCACTCAATCGATTAGACACGGCAGAAAGTTGACAGAAGAGTGGGGAAGTGACGTGGTGACCTTTTAATGCGGCGTGGTTGTCTGCACACTAAGGGAATTAATTGATGGAATTAACTTGATAAAATATTTATTGGGGAACCAAAACGGTCCCCTAGCACCTCCCTTCACGGCGAAGTTTAGCGAACCGTTGGCAGGTTCGTTTGCAAGGACTTGGCGAACTGCGTCTGCGTTACCTGTCTTACGCCTCGGTTATCACTAATCGGAAAGTCGTCATAAGATTAACAAAACCTGGCCGCAAATGACATGGACATGAGAGCTGCCTTGTGACGCGGGGCGCTGCTCGTGGTTTCAGAGATCTGTCAAAGTAGTAGATTACCAGAATGCTGCTGAATGACGCAGGCTTTGTTCCTGGTCGTCGTTTGAGGATTCCTTCGCCAGGGGTCGAACCTGGACAAAGGATGGTGTATTACGGTGATTGGTGGTTGTCCGTGACAGAGGTCGAATCTGGACGATGCATGTCTTCCAGTTTGTTGACGTTGAATGGTGCCGTTATCCACGTGTCTCGGTTTTCGATGAAAGCCGACTTTATTGGCCGGACAGTAGTCATCGAACTGGAAACCTGATCCCATAGGACGTAGACAGGCGGGCTGCCAGGACGCTGCTTCTGGTTGCAGATATCTGTCGAATTAGCATACTGTTGGAGGACGCAGAATTTGCCCATGGCTGAAGATAAGGGATTCTTCTCCATAAAGGATCGTCTAATGAAACCCCATTGCCTGTCTAATTCAGGGTCCAGCTGCAATCCAACCAAACCGGCTCCCCAAACGTAAAAAGATTAAGTCAAAATTCCGTGTTATTGTGCGAGTACATTGTTTCCTCGGGTCATTAAACCGTAAGCTCGGTTTGTAATGTGTGTTTGGATGAGTTGATAGCAGGCTGAAAATAAAAACAATATATCGAAAGACGATGTAAAGAAGTCGCGGTCCCTTAATTGTACTTCAAAGTCTTCTCCCGCAATGCTTAAACATCTGCTAGCTCCGTCATGCCAACGTAAAGGCGTTGATACCGGGTACATTTAAATGTTCACACATTTGTTACAAAACGAAGAAATAACTATCTACAGTTACGAAAACCTACGCTTAGCTATATTATTACAATAATCAAATAAACTGGCAATAAATTGCGCATAAACACGTAAAAGTATATACATAAATAGGAGAAAAAATTGAAAGTGTGAAAGAAGTCAGTTCTGATCACGAGTAAAGGGATCTCCACCCGTTCATGAGTACACGGAAAAAAACGGTTAAATTCCAGATGATGAGAAAGGTTGCGAATTGCATGTGCAGTAACTTGCAACCGGTAACACCATAAACGAACATCGCGACAGCAATTGCTTGACCTGTATTAGACAGGTTTCCAACAAAGTGTGTAAACATCGAAAATTACCTTATTCATAAGCTTCGTTGTATTCTGTAGCTTATAAATTCGAAAAATCAAATAAACTCATACGTTATGGAAAAGGCCTTTCAATGGCCGTCATTACGCGTTTGCCAAACTGTGTACACTTCAAGAGTTTAATTTGCCTTTCTAGCAAATTTACCTCGTTTTTATTTCGTTCATTTTTGTTCAATTATTTTACACCCGCTATGTACAATCGCAACTTATTAAATCATTTTTGTCTGTTGTAACATTTAATGCTGAAAGTTCTGGTCCTCGTGACCTTAATAAAGCGAATACCATTATTTATTTATTATTTATTGAACACCCCCTTACAAAACGGTAAATCAATAGTCATAATTTGATGTGCACAACGCCCCATTTAGACCACGTAGACCCACCCGTTAGGGATTTTTATCATTGATATCTCTACTCGATTAATTTGAGATCAATTCTTTGATTCAGATCGACGTTCAACATTATTTTAGGCTTCGACATCCTATCTCAACGGTGTGAAGATAGAGTTGAGGGATGCTCGATTAACTGTCTTCAAAGTGTTTTTGTAGCCGTCAAAAATACGTCAGAGTTGGGAAAGTACCTCTTCTTCCTTACCCAATGGCAAATTTGTGTTATAAGGCGCTGCGCGTTCTCATTTTTTGCTATTATTAAACTTTGGTCCCCTCATGGCGATTCACTCAACAAATACGCTGAAGATCTGAATCTATGTCATACGTGGAAGATGAATAAAGATTCCCAAAAGCTTGCACAATCTAACACAATCGCATTTTATATTGGATGTCTATTCTCGCGTTTAACTAGTTTTTCACGCTTGTATATTAGGTGATACTGCAGCATCCTTGATCACGTTGTTTAAACACAGTCAACATTTGTAAGTTATTGAGCGCGGAGCTCAGTCAAAGGCTTGACACAAAACGCGAATTATATTACTATATAACGGTCTTCGTGATCTTTCGTCTTTTATTCATTGAATATTCTTTGAACATGTAGGGTGCAAGGGATATATAAGTCGGGAGCACTGAAAGGCCTAACACCTGACAGATTTAAATATTTCCCCTGTTCGGGTTTGTCTGAATGTAAATAGCTTCAACAAATGCGTAGGCTATACCATTTACATCAAACATGAATGGTGACTTACCACAATTCGATAATTCATTTTTGGACCCTATTTTTAGTTTAACTCAAACAGGTAAAACAAGCACCAATAGACGATCTCGATCTATGGCAATCTTCATTATAATTCTGTTGCTGAAAGTTACGTACATAAAACGATTACAATTATTATAATCATAATCCTTAGAATACCATCAAAGTTTTCCATTACCCATGATTGTCCTCGGACGATTTTTATGATTCGATTTAATTAGTTGTGAACAAAAATGCAAGCTTAGTTTAATTATATCTAAATTTGAATGATTATTTTTATGTTTCGCATGTGTGCCCTTGGATGTGTTCTTTTACTTATCACGTTTTACATCCCCTAGTTAAATCAAGCCAATGGTATTTCACTATTCCGTTTGGTCACCGTTAACACGTCCACCTATGCGCATAATTAGCGGGAACATTTATTTAATTACAAATCCCACTTTCCGTGGTACGGTTGTACAATGCTAGAATGTGAGAATTCCGTTGTTTTTATATTTAAGGTTATCTGATATTTACTGCATCAGGTTTATTTTAATATATGGTGCAATAATTCTCAGCTTGTAAACCAACTTGTTATTAACTGACTGGTAATTATCTTATGTAAATCCGAGTTTACCGGTGCACTTGCTTTACCCGTGTTATTTAAAATAAGGTTTATATTCAAAAAATGGTTTTGTTGATTGCTTTATTGCCTAAATAACTTGGAGGTTCAATTGTCATACGGTGTAGCGGTCAGCAGCCTCGCCCTTTTTGTAAGAGTCCTGAGTTCGACCCTCATGCCAGGCGACTTGGGTTGCACCGTGGGCGGACCTATAAAATATTCCTGATATTATTAGTTGGCGCAGCACAAGTTTGATTGATGATGATTTGCCTGCTTTGTGTATTTTAATACTTTACTCGAATGGGCATGTCCGTTTGCAGGTATACCAAACCGGGCATCTGGCTTCCTGACCTATTCAGCAGAGATTCTGAGTATATTATCTTTTGCCTGGCCATTGGTAAGTAATAATTGTTCCCCTATTATGAATTTATAAAATTATTATTGTGCCCATGGTGACCTGTTATTTTCGAAACTAAAGATGGCAACACACTTTCTACGCTTCATCAACCCTTCTCTGAGTATCATGGTTGGTGGTCACTTTAGTCGAGAGGAACTCGACGCTTCATCTTTGGCGAACACAGTAAGCTAATCTTCTTGATATTTTTCAACAATATAATGCATGGGATGTATGCTTATTCCCACCCTAGGCATTTTCGCCAGCGTTGATGTTCAATCATTATTATTTAATATACACCTGCCATCTTCGCCGCGATCAATATCCTTGGTTATGAATTAAAAAATTAATTTTAACTCATTTATCTCTGAAAGGAACGTTTTTGACCATGAGTCGCAAGCTTTAGCTGCTTGTTCCTTGAGCTCTCCCTTGCGTATCTTTTAAGTGAAATTGAATAGCTCCTGTCATTTTGTTGTGTTTCTCTTACTTTTAAGGTCATTAATGTTCTGGGTCTGAGCATCGACATGGGCTTTTCTACGGCATCAGAGACGTTGTTTTGCAGGGTTAGCGTTGAATCTTAATTTCGTTGCCCTTGTGTATTTTACGTCCCTATTTTGGCTGCCATGGATTTCGAATTTATGGTCATACTACGCCCCTTCGTGATTTGTGTGTGTGTGTATACACTCCTTTCTGCAAGGAATTTTAATCGGTGAAAGCGGTGACTACTTTGTGTTCTCATAGTACATCTAGGTGGTCCAATGGCGTATCGATTAAAATCGTCGCCCTGTTGGTGAGGTACGTGGGTTCGAACCCCTTGTCAGGCCACCACGGGTGGCACTGGGGACGCCACCTGTTAAAATATCCCCGAAAATCTTAATGATAAACACCCATGAAATCGGTTTATACTTTTTTTATGGTGCACACAAGTAGTAAACCCGGCTTTATGGTGTTGTTTAGCTTCCTTCGTCTTCGATTTTTTGGTTTCACCTTCCTTTTCAGACTTTTGGCAGCTCTAAGAAGAAATCAATGGGAATAATCCTACAGCGGGGTGCGTTTGTCGTTTTCTTCACCATTTACATGCAAATGAGACAAAAGATGCACATTGGCGCGTCTTATTTTCGGTGACTGTTGCTAGGTTACATTTTCTTCGTGATGCAATTGACCCCAAGCCACAATATCGAGTCTTGGTGGGTGGTGGGGGGTGTTTGCGCGTCATGATTTTTCTACCTCAACAACTGCACGTTATGCATCACTGGGCATTGATATCTTGAGTTAGCACCCTCTGTTCGGGGGGGGGGGATTGACTCTCCGGACCAGGCCGTAAAAATAAGCCATCTGTAAAACTATTCCCGAGAATCTGCTTGACAAATACCCATGAAGCCGGTTTATCCTTTAGTAGGAGATAGCAGCGCAAATTTGGATGTCCGAGATTGCTTCTACCCGGGCACGGTGCGACATGTGGGAGGGGGCGGCCTAGGCCAGAGCACAGATAGCGATCTTGTGGTGATTGCTAACTCTAATTATTAATTGTGTTTTACTATATTAACGTATATCGTACGAGAGAGAGTTATACCGGTATTACAGGCAATCCGTCTATTATCCATTCAGGGTTTATTCTACCCTATATACACTACTATCACAGATCTATTTTGGATTCCGACGGCGCATATCGAAGACCGCGGTGCAAGCGCCTCGCATTCACTTTAAAAGTACCAATCCACGCGTTTCGTTGTCCGCCGCTTCGGCAGCGTCGGCCTCGACATGGTGAGGGCAAACGATCTGAGAAGCGATCAAACGGGTCTGGGAGGCCCGTGTGTCATCGGCGTAGGACGGTGCAAATCACTGCAGCCAACGGCGTTGTAGGTGGTCGGGGAGGGCCAGCAATTCCGAAAATTGAGATAAGGTAGAGGCTCTAGCTCTTGTGTCACTCAGAGTCGCTGAATCCGATCGAGGAACGTGTGCCCGCAAAAGCATCCCAAATTAGTTGCTTTTTCGTGTATATGATCCATCACCACGTGGCATGCCTAGAACGCACTGAAATTCTGTCGTGTCCCCAGAATTGGCGAATCAACAGATTGTCGCTTCTGTTTGAACAACGGTATTTCGGCCGAATTTGTGTTTAGTGGCTTCCGCGAAGTTAATCAATTTTCTCAGTACCACGACGAGGTTGGGGCGATTCAGTCGATGTTGTTGGTGCCTGCTCTTTTCGCGAATTTGTGTCGGAAGATAGCCACTCCCACTAAGAAGTGGGAGAAAGATCGTATACACGTTTTCGCAGAATTTTAAACATCCTTGTTTCTCCTTTCGGGGCCTCGTCCTCGAAGGCTTGACCTAAGGATACCTAAATCTCAAAGAGGTAGGATTCTTCATCGCTCTAACTGTTTGTGGCAGGAAAACTTGATGGTTTCGTTGTTAAATGACTCCTCTTTGTTTTCCTGCTCTCTAGCATTAGTCATAATGACGATTATCTTCCTTGGACTGGCATGCATTCATCTGAATATCGAGAGTCTTCTCCTGCTCGTTGGTCAGGACCCTCTTATCTCATCGTACGTTCCCTGTCCATTTTTTGATGTCTCTCTCCTGGCCCTATGTTACACGATTAGAGGGAGCTCTGTTATGAAGTAGTATTCCTCAATGGCCTTCTCAAGTTGTCTGCCTTAAACGAAATAGGTTTGAAATGATCTTCAAATGGCGCATATATTACTGCTCTGCTAAGACGCTCAACCACACCTAGCCTCGCCTGATAGATTGCCTGATGGTGTATCGGTTAGCTTTGTTGATGAAGCACCAGGGTTCGAGTCCCGAGTCAGGTAACCTCGGGTGTGTCCGAGGACGCCACCTGTGACGACGCAGTCCCGAGAATCTTCATGGCAACTTACCCATGTATCCGCGCAAACTGTAGTACCCATCTGATTTTAGGTTGGCCGCCGAATACATCTTGTTTTTTCTCCCTGGCCTCTATGTAAGTTGCCAGTCATTAACACAATGACTGCTGTTTCATTTTCACTCGATGTAGCCAACCTTCCCTTCCTGTCCAACTACGACACCGATGCCAACTCATAGTAATAAATATGCCAGGCAAGCCTCGATGCCAACAGAGACCTTCTTAAAGCAGCACGCGCGCCTACTGACCTGGTGTTTTGCCTGCTGAGCTTCTCAGCATGTGACGAAGTTGTCCGCATCTAGGTCGTTGTAAACACCGCTCGCTTTGCTGCCCTGGTTTAGGTACCTCGTGAACCGGGTTGGCCGTAGCAGGGCTGGTTGTAATGCATCCAAGCCGCTGACAATATCGCGGATCTTGGTTACGCTCGATTAAGCACCTTGAGAGAATTTCTCCGGTTTATTTCACACGACGCCCGACACTTTCATTAACGCGTTTGTGTGGACTTACAAGGGGAAAGGAGGGCCAATCTCTCCACGCGGATCCCTCCCTGACCACGGGGTCAAACCAAATTTGGAGGCTACATGGGGGTTTGCAATTAAGTTTCTCGGGAATATGTTTACAGGTGGGCCTGACCTAGGAGTCGTACAGGGGTCCCTCACCAACAGAGCTATGATGCCCAAACGTGTGCCAACTTTCGCTTGTATATTTTTCTCGGTTTTATCTTTGATTTTTGTGTTGTTATCTCTCCGCTCCAGTTTGACTTCATATTCATGACAATTTCGCGCTATCTCGAGAGTCAGAATCTCGTCAAACCCATGGTGGCAGCTGCCTGTGCTGGCACCATCTTCAATGTTGGCGCCCAGTTTGTTGTTTTTAAATTGGATCTCGGACTCAGGTCAGTTTGAACTCCAACCACTGCATTCGTCGTCTCCACCACCTCCTCCGCAGGAAGCGGCTCAGCAAGTCTGAGGTGGTTTTGGTAGGAGACTGTTACAAAATAGGGCAGCACTGCTTCAAATCTGGCGTTCTTTAAATTAAAATCGCCAAAAATCTACTGATCCCACCCACCCAGACTCAACCATCTCGCGAGAGACCTAGAACCACTGAGAAATGGTGTGGCGGTTAGCATTCTCACTCTATTCACGAGAGACCCTGGGATCGACTCCCAGGTGAGGCCACCACCACCCTTGGCTAGGTAATTAATGGCTGATGCTATGGCGGTCACTTCCACCGTCTCTTCGGGTAGAAAGCACCGATGGTGACGCCTCCACCGTGTGTACAATGTTCCTGAAAACCTGCGTGGTAACTTTATTGAAGCCGGCTAATCCTGTAGTAGGTGGCGGACGTACGAAAACGCATTCCAAACTCTGGATGTGGTACCGTAGAGGACTAGTGTCATGTCAAAACGGCGGGAATTCGTCTCTTTAATCTCAATCTGGCATCCAGCTAGCCTATGTTGTTCACTCAGCGGCAACACCCTTTTAAGAAGTGCTGGCATAAACCAGGCGCGGGAAACCGAGACTCACCCGGGGATGTTGCCTGTTCTACCGTAAGGCAGGTAATATTATTAGTGGTGTGACACCCATGGGCCACTGTCTGTAGAAAATATTCACTTTTTTTGACCTCATACATGCATGCATGCGCGGTGTTCTGACCGTGTTTGAACTGGAATCACGGTCATTCGTGTCAGGGTCTCATGGATGCTGTTTAATTTCAGAACATCTGCGGGCTTACTTTCCATATCGTTTGGAGTTATGGTTCTTTGGGAGATAATATACATTCGGAAATATGGTGTCTACGACGAAACCTGGGATGGTACGTTTTTCCTTCTTATTTCTGCCCCGTGTTGCTTTTCATTCATGCATACCTCTTAATTAGACCCTCCACCAAGATCTGGCCATTATTTATCCTGAGGAATTGGTAGGGGGGGGGAACTAATTGAAAATCCAATTATCTTATTGGAGGATGGGTAGCCTGGGCTGTCCTGGGATTCGAACCCTGATCTCTCACTATTAGAACGTGGATGCTGACCACAACAACATCGCGCCACCGCGGGCGGTAATATTTCGAGTAATTCAGGAGTTATATTGATGATATGCTTTGTTTTCGTTGTCTTCAGAAACACACTACTATCATTATTAGACTAATATTCCCCCATAAACGCCAACGATTGGTTTTTCATGATTCTACAGAAATTAAGACTGCTAGGCTCTATGTACCCAGTGAAAACCAGGGATTGCAAAGGAATAATGCCTTCGCCACAGAAATCGCGTGCCTCCCATATCTAGGGAAATAGTCTATTACATATCGTTCTCGCTCGTCCTTTCTCGGAGGCCTTCGGTATCATCGCGTGTGCCAATCAGAAATGGTTGATTCGAGCGCCACCTAGGAGGTGCGAGTGGAAGTGACCGCTGCAGCATCCAACACGTGGACACACGCGAAACTGCGACCGCGTAAATGGCAGATGATGCCGCAGCCGGTTTCCGTCATCATCCGTCGACACCCTCCAAGTGCATGGATTAAAGGTGCACGCCGCAACATCCGGCTTATTTTGGTGGGAGTCGAACCCAAGTTCTCGCGTGAATAGAGTGAGCGTGGCGTGGCGTGGGTTAGAATGAGACGGTAGAAGTGATCCTCGCAGACGTGTTCTCTTGCATTTAAGTAGCTTATACAACATGTAGTTTCGTTTGTTTCGTTGACAGGCTGGAACTTCGCGAGTGCCATGTCCGATTGGGGTATCTTCTTTCGTCTCGGTGTGCCGGGAGTCTTGATGATCGCGTTTGAGGAGTGGTGCCTCGAGCTGAGCACCTTCGTAGCAGGTAGGTACCTCCAGGTAGCCACCCCCCCCCGCGATGTCCTTGTTTGATTAAATCGAATGGGTCCCATTTAATTCGCTGACTACGCCATGTCAACGAACACCCTTATGTGGGGATTGTACTGACTCATCCCCAATTATCAAGCCCGACAAACCAGGGGCATCCAATCAAAACGCTACTTCTGCTCATCGTTTGTCTAACGTTTGACTCTAACGTAACCCATGCCCATTCCGCCACCGTTTTCAGACACCCACTTGTCTGTCTGGATTCCCCTCGGTCTCTACTCCCCTAGTTCCTTGTCAACTGCCACCTTTGGTCTAACCGATATCGGAGATATCCCTTTCACGCTCGCCTGCATGCTCTACGCGGCTGTCTGTCCCTGTTGGAGGATGAGGCGGTTTCGTGTATTTCACGAGCGGCCGTCTGAGGCTGGTTTAGCGCCCGTTGAGACTCTGTTGCGGTTGCAGCGGGGCTGAGACGAGAAAGAATTCTCGGTTTGTGCGGGCCAAGAGCCGTTACAGCCACCGTATGCTTTCCGTGACGCTGGGGTGGCCGCAGCTTATATTCGAAATGCATTCTCAGCAGCTTGACCGGGCCATCGCTCGGGTGGTCGAGTGGTCTTCTGCTGAACCCACCCAAAGGTGTCTCCGTCACGTAAATGTTGACACGCTGTCAAAGTCCAAATTCCTGGGCGTCATTTTCCACGGTCCCTTATCTTGCATTGATCACATGAATACCCTCGTCTCTGTAAATTAGTTCGCCCTTTTCAGACGACTTCGTGTGAACTCAATACAAATAAAGGCTATCGGATGCCTTAATCATTGCTCTCACTGTTTTGCCCCCCAGTTGTTTTTCCCAGGCCTCGAACGTGCTGACTTGTTGCCGCTCCATTGGCTTTCTAAAGCACCCTCGTTCTCTATTGACTCATCTATGTACTCAATTCGTCAACAAAATCTCATGAACGGTTGCTTCCTCACCTCTCGAATACCACCACCAGAATAGCCGAAGCTAGGCGAACTCAGAGCGCTTTTGCTGTGTAGTATTTTTTGTATAATGCTGCAGCTCCTGGTCCTCGTGACCTGCATGCAGCTGTAATAATAATTTTACACGCATCACTACGAAGCTTGCTCGTTCAGAAGTAAGAGGTAGCAGTGCAGATCGAGCTAGCCAGCTTGCTAGCTTGCCAGTTATCGTGCTTATAGGAAATGGGAAACTTCCCCCAAAGGGATTACGTCGAGTTTCTCGGGATCCAATGACTTAATTCAATAATGTGCCTTCCAGGAACAATGGGCGATACTGTGTTGGGGGCCCAAGCGATCGCATTCCAAGTCCAGTCAGTTATTTACATGGTAAGTGTCGGTAAGACCGCGCTTTTGTTATGCTACTTCCATGTCGTTTTCGTTGATTGATTAGCATAGCGTTTAAATGCACCATGGCCAATTCAACCAGCCAAGTCAACTTCCAGTGTTTGCTCGATTTAATGTCCACCTGCAGATGAGGCAAAAAACGTTGTGTGATGCATTTGTATTCACCTGAACAGACATCAAACTCATTGTAAATGCGAATGACCGGATTGACCTGTATATTCCAAGTTGTGAATGAGTTATAGTAGTGATGTCTTAAAAATGAAAGAAATTCATCTTGTAACAAATCGATGCATAAATTACGCAAGTCTATTATCCATTGCTTTACCCATCTCCTCTGCCTCCTGTTGCAAACAGATTCCGTTGGGTATTTCTACTACTGTGAATGTTCGCGTCGGCCAAGGACTGGGAGCCTTCGATCCTATGCGTGCCAAGCGAACCTATAAGATGGCTCTCACCTTAGTTAGTGAGTTTCCCTTCCAGTTGGACTATCGTACTTTATTACCACAAGCAGTAGTAGTGACCGATGTTGCCAGTCTGTAGAAGTCGATACCATGATCCCCAGTACATCGCCGGGCTGTTTTCGTTGCATTATCATTGTCTCTGAAATGCTAATTTGATGGGGTCGTCCAGGGAATCGCTGTCAGCAGGTATTGCTGATGTCTCTTCGAGGCATCAGAACAGCGGTGACCGTTGAGGTAGTTTATATTGTGGCAGACAGTTGCAAATCTAGTTGCAATTTCGGTGTAACAACGGTTGCGTTTTTTCTCGAACTTTTGTTCACCAATGTGACCCAGATGACGCTTTTCAGTATCGATTCAACAACATTAATTGACAATTAAGTGGTGTTGTTCACGAAAACATTTTTAAGAGGTGGGGTGAGTGACGCGGAAAAATTTAACCGCAGCGTCTTAAGCATCCCCGTTTTGCAACATCCAAAGCGCCCTCCACTCCCCATCTTCTCCGGTAAAATCGGTTTGCAGTCCCACACGAATCTTGGGAATATTATTCGTCCCAGCCTCACCCGAAATGCCGGCCACCTTCTCGCGGTTACTAACTCCACACAAAAGTAGCTGAACTTGGGTTATGTGACCAGAACCAGGTTTTCTACGTGGCCTTGTGCCACCTTTATGCACGCGCATCTTCAAGGGTCTTGCCGCATTCTGCTAAATGGGGATTCCGCCATCTTCTCCCCAAGAAACGCTTCTTTCGATTGTAGTCGGAGTTGCCCTCATCACCTCTCTGCCGGTCGTTCTGCTGCGCCACCAGATCCCTTATCTTTTCACCAACGACGAGTTCGTTTCTATTCTCACCTTTCTTATTCTAACAGTCGTAGTAGAAGTGCTCTTGATTGCCTCATCAAGGTCTCGCGCACCAAATATTGCACCACTGGTGTCTGAAAACAACGGAAACGGCGATTGCTGGTTAACGGCATATTACACGACTTGCTTGCCATCTCCTGCCAGAGAAATACCCGTTTTGCAACGGGTATCGGAGGCCAGTTGGGAGCTAATTCTGTCCAGATCTGATTCAAGCGGTACACACTGTAGACGGACCACAGACCCATGCGCGCTACGTCCGCTTTGACTGTTCCGATGGACGGTTTCTGTTGACGCCGCTTCGACAGCGCCACCTCGTGCTTGTTGACGGCGAAAGACGCCTGCCTGTTGTCACCTCAGTTGACAAGCCCAGTGGTATTACTGACGCATTTACGAATCATGTCATCTTGCCGACAAAGCAGCCGGGAAACCGGGTGCGGATTCGCCAACTCGATTAGCGATCTATTAATAGATTATCAATTTGAATTGTCTTTACCTTTCGCTGTGCGCAAAAAATGATAAATAAAACGATATATATATGCTCATCAACTTTCCTCGTGGATCAAGATATGCCAGTTGTTGTCTGATTTGAATCTCCTGTGTTTCAGAGAGGTGGTTATAGCCGCCTCAAAGCTTCTTCCCATGCTGTTTTTCTTCCAATTATGTGAAGGCTTGGCCGTAAGTCTATCTTATATTCATACCACTTGCTGAAATTCATATTCCCCACTACCACTTCAACCTCCTCCTCCTCCTCCTCCTCCTCCTCCTCCTCCTCCTCCTCCTCCTCCTCCTCCTCCTCCTCCCTCCTCCTCCTCCTCCTCCTCCTCCTCCTCCTCCTCCTCCTCCTCCTCCTCCTCCTCCTCCTCCTCCTCCTCCTCCTCCTCCTCCTCCTCCTCCTTCCTCCTCCTCCTCCTGTGTTTTTTTATAACTGCACTGGCGCCAATCAGTTCACTGGGATTTTAATTGGCTTGTAACACAATACCGCCTTCAATTTTCTAGGGTGTTTCTGAGGCCGTTCTACTGGCCTGCGGTCGTCAGGTCATCGGGGCCATTACAATCTTTTTTGGCTACTACGTCGTCGGTCTTCCACTGGGCTTCCTCTTCACATACCAACTTGAATACGGCATTATCGGTAGGTGGGCGAGCCTACGAAGCGCCATTGACAGCCTCGTCAAGATATTGTAATCCGTAGTGTGCCACGATTAAGGGACACAGAACACAGCCCCACCAACAAAGAGCGTGAGGCATTTCAGTGAAACTTCATGGATTCCGGGTTCGTTTCATGCTAGCAAAATGGCCAATTAAAGCAGTAAGCCAATGATGACTCAACAGGCGGTCAAGATATTGACCAACGAGGAGAGGCCTAATAGTGCGCGAGCCAGTAAGGCCATACACCGCGGGTGTGCATGACTAATATAAGTGCGTGTTATAATCGGGATAATTGACGATGACGCCAGATAATCAGAGAAAGGTTAAGCCTGAAGAATTTTTTTCTTGAGGAATCGCAATTTCACCAAACAGAGAGAAAGACAACGCTCCTTTGGCTGGACATTTTTTCCTTCCTCTTCTGATTCTTCAGTCGAGATTCTTTTTTTTTGTGTTTCTCAGGCATGTGGATCGGGTTGACAGTTGGCTTTTCCATGACGGCCCTTACCTACACCTTCTTTGCCCTTCGAACGAATTGGATGGAGCAATCTAAAAAGGTACGCCCACTACCCACCTGTCCGACCGCGCTCACAATTTTTTGCTCCATTTTAGGCCCTGGCGTATGTAAAACAGAACTTCGAGGGCACCAACGGGCACTCGGACAAAGGTGAGTCTTGAAGAACAGTTTCTGAGTGCGCGTCATCTTTCTGGCAAACCCCAAACTGAATCGTTGCTTTGATCGCATTCCAATCGATTTATTTTAGTCTGGAGTGTTCCATTTAAATCTCCCTAGAGACGACGATACAATGCAGAAACGTGATTAGGACCAGGAGTGATGGCAAGTAGAGCGACGATACGCAGAAGATTTTAGACAATCCTGCCACATAGATGATTCATTTACAAAAAGAGTCTTGGAAATGATTCACAGTTGATGCCTCCCCCAGCAAGCAGTTTGATAGACGGGAAAATGACACTTTTAAGTTAATCGTGGAAGCCTATTAGGAATCCAGGTTTCACGACAGAAACACATTGCAGTCCGTTGTATCTTTATGTAGATCGTCTACGTCCATTACAGCAGGATCTGCTCACACTGGTCGGTAGAGGGGGGTGGACTAACGGTAGCCCGATGGTTATGTGGTTAGCATTCCTTTTCTGTTTTGTAAGGGACCTGTTTTGATTTCCGGGTGGCACTGGGGCTTGAGCTCCAGTCTACTGTCCGCACCTAGATTAGCTGGCATGTCAAGCGGGTAACCGGAGTTTGACCCTACCACATTCAGGCTGCAGAGGCGGGAGCCAGAAAACGACCTCTAGAATGGCACGCCAGACACCACTAGATCTCCCACTTGACGCGAATATCCTGGTGATTGTTTTTATCCATCAGATGAGGTTGCCTATCATGAAATGGAATGCCGCAAACGCCGGGAGTCTGACTCAGACAACGGACCGCTCACTCCATTCAGCTCTCCCGTGCATCACTTAGCCCCCAACGCCAACCAGATCCGTCGGCGCCTTGCCCTGGTCGCATTTGTTGCCGTCACCTTCGTCTGTCTCCTCGTCCGCAGAATAAGCGTCGGCGAACCCCACTGGATGAGCGTGTGCCTCAAGGTGCTCGCGCAGAACCAATCAACGCCCAGCAAGCTACCAAATTACTGTGGGATGGCGGCTCTCACCTCCACCACAACCTCCTGACCCACCGAATGACCACCCGTGTCTTTGCAGCACAGTCTTTCCTGCCCTTACACCCACAACTCCCCATACTGCATGTTTTGGCGAGCTTTTGTACAACTTTCTTATTCAAATTTATTGGTAATTTACAGGTTAAAACAACAAAAACATCATGAACAACTTGTTGTTCTTGTCCTTAGAATACTACCAAGGTTTTCTCGTAGATACTCGCGTCCTCTCAATGCATTGTGTTGAATATAGTAGAATGTTATATTTGTGTGAAAATATTATGCTTGTTCACATTTTATTTCAACCCAAGCGTTTATTAGGATCTCACCAGTTATATGATTAATTGCAATGAATGTGAAAGAAAGTTTGTCTACTTTGTCAAAAATTCAAGGGTACGAAATTTTTTCTACCATCTTTGACATTCCTGGAAATATTTTAATTTTCTTAAGAACATAGCAAAGTTTCCAAACGAAACTTTTAATCCATCTAATTACGTAAAGATTCAATGTTATAATTTTTACACAACATATTTTGTGCACTTTCCATTAATCACCGCTAGTTTACGCATCTTTAATGTCCAATCATTTTTGTACACATCGTCATGTATGGCTCCCATTGGTCCATTCCGTTTTTATGGATTGCGTTGATCGATGCGTATTCGTAACAGTTCTGATTCAACAGGAAAGGCTGCATCGTGGACCTTATAATACAGCTCTTTGCAACCCTATTCGTTTGGATTATTGCTCCGATGGTCATAACAAGATTGCGACAACTCCAAACACTTCACTCGCGTTTTTCATCAACTTAGCCGAGTTATTTACTGTCTGGAACTCGCAACATCTATGATGTCTTAAATTGACTGCTTCTCTAATCATGTCAACGATTCTTAAAGTTGAAGTAAACTGGAGCAAATTTCGGATCAATGTTGATAGGTCATCCGCCATCTGCTATTAATCAAGCCGCCCAATTCGGGTTTGGCCCTGCCAGAATTCTTCTTAAGGCCAGACAAAGCAAAGAAATACAACCTAACTTACCATACATCCCACCAGATTGAAGACAAGCCAAATGGGTGCTGCCTTCAAAAGGCTGCATTCATGCTAACAGCATAGCTTATCCTTTCTAGTCCGGTATTACAACGCTAATTGTACACGTTGCGATAGCGATCAATCAATCGATACAATTTGAAACGGCCTATCAAATTTTAGTTGTTTTCAGATGGCTTTTCCTGCTTCATAGACAGATTTATCTTCTATTGTCATTCAAAGAGTCCAATGGGCGTTTAAGGGACTTTTATAACGACCCCACATATTTTAGGGAGGCTTCTCTGACTGGAATACAGTGCGCCCTAACAATACACGTGGGTGCAGCTCACTCTGAGCTTGTCTACCCACGTTGGTGCGTTAGCCACAATTCAGAATTTCGCTGTGCGCATGCTGAAGCAAAGCAATCCAGGCAACTGCGACGATAAACTAGACCCTACTCTTGGGGAGATTCTGGTCGGTGGCGAAAAACGACAATAAGCAACACCGGAAGCTGTTATGCGGCGAAAATCCTAATTTTCCACGTTTAATGGCAATGTAAAAGTGGTGCCGACCTCTTATATTACTAAAGCAACTACTAGTCCTAGAATTCCAGTTAAAAACTAAATTATATACAGAAGCACTAACTATTTCAACTTTTACAAATTCCAATGAGACCGGCAGTACATGCGGCAGCGAAATTCGGTGGTCTCTAAAATCAATAAGAAAGTAATAAAATGCAGAATAACGAGAAAACTTAGACATAAACGAAGCAAGGCAAACAAATCCACGGCCATGTAAACTTTACATTGTAAAGGGATTAAGCATTTCTTTAGCACAACCAATTTACACCATTTTCAGATACAATTACGACGCGCTCGTAGCTCCTACCGAATCATTTCTCGGTAACAGCGATAAATCTATTATGTATATGCTACCCAATATATTTCATTACCTTTTAAGGTCTTGCGGCCAGTTTCGCAGTTCCACCGAAAGTGATTTGCGTTCACAAGGATTCTGTCGCCAAATGCTTCTGTCATTCGGTTTTAGGTTTAGTGGAGATTGATCACTTGCCAAGGCAATAAAAAATATAGTGCTTTGCACGCTCAATTAACCTTTCGTTGTTGTGGGGGTTCAAGGGCACGTGACAGGGCGCAGGTTTATGCTGACAAATTAATTGCGCGGTAACCCCCGGGAATCTTTTTCTTTCTAAAAAAGGCGATTTCGTTCACGTAAGCGCAACTACAACGCACCAGGGAGCGACATCACGATGATGGTTTTTTTGCCATGGTTTGGTGGCGATGAACTAATCAATCATTTTTTTTGCTTCATAAAAACAATGGCAATATCCGCCACAGCTGGGTGTTATGGTTAATAAAATGCGTCTGTCATGACTGCAGCCCGTTTGGGGTAGCAGCGGCCAGCATCCGCACTCTGTTCGTGAGAGACGATGGGTTCGACTCACAGGCCAGACCACCATTATCCGGAATTTGACCGGTCCGATTTCCACGCGTGGCCCTTTGGTTAGGTAAATCCTGGATGACTTATCGGTCACTTCCACCCCCTCTTCGAGTGGCCCTGGGGACGGGGTAACCTCTGCAATAAAAACCTATGCGCAAGCATCCACGAATTCACCACAAGATGGCCGCACGAAACGATTTGTCATGATTGGAAGATATGGGTAGTAGGATACGCATTGAAAGACCGAAATAACAACAAATAATCTACCCCAACAAATTAACACCAATAATAAACGTGGATGTTTACTCAACAGCCTACCACACGGTTTAAAAGCTCGAAGCGACGTCAAAAATGCACGTGTTTTAAATTATTGTACCTCGGGGGTCACGATATCCTCTTTGGGGGGTACTTAAATCTCAAGGATTATTATTATGCGTTTATCGAACCATTATATTGTAATTTATCTTCTTCATTGACCACGTGGTAGCCAACATATTTAACCCTTGCAACCCTGTGGTGGTTGCTAACTTTAACTATTAATTGTGTTTTACTATGCTGAGTATAGTACCGCACTTTTAAGAATATCCTATGCGACGTGGCTGCACGCGTTCTTATTCTGTAAAGGTCTCGGTTGGCTATTTGAGTTATACCGGTAATACAGACAACTCGTCTATTCTATATTAAGAGTTAATTCAACCCTCCATACAATCCTACCACAAACCCTTAATCAACTCGCCCGAGACCTTTTGCCGCATTTGCATGAACATAACGGGAAAGCCTATTCGCGGATTCCATGGGCATGCTGCAGGCATTTCAGGGTTGACATGGCCATTCATTGTATTCAATCCACCCTTTATTCAACGCGCATGTTTCTTATATCCGTTGGACATTTCAAGGCCGTGAGGTTTGTTGCTTCATGGCCCGGATAATTAAACTATTCACAATTCACTGGGAAAGGAGGAGAGCAACCAAAACATCTCATTGCATTGTAAAATAGACCTCACATTTGGCTTATTTCGCAGATAGAATGAACGTGAATTTACTATGTAGATAGCAAACTGTTGTTTTTTTAAACTTTGCGAATTTGTTCGATATCAGTTCAGCTTGGGTGAAATCCTGGTTGGAAAGGAAGATTGAAAATTGTCCATGTCAGTATCGGAGTAACAGTAAACAGAAAAGGTTATAGTTTTTTCGTGGTCCGAATTAAAATGGCCCGATGGCCATAGGCGAAGGTCGGGTGAATAACGTGGTTTATTTTTTTAAAAGCCCGACCAGGGTCGTAAACCCAAGCCAAGGTGCGTAGGTGGTACGCGTTCGCCTTTCGTAGAGAGTCCTCTCAAAAAAAACATATGTAACCTGAAACTATGTATCGGCGTTGAATAAGTCAATTACATTTGTAGGATATTGACATGAATAGATGTCGCGTGTGTTGAAATGACGAAAGTTCATTAAACATGAGCAAATAAGATGCGCGAAAATTAGCACATTAGAAATTCTATTATCATGAATAGTTGTAAATGAAGAATGCAATTTCATTGTCCAAGCCAGACATTTTTTTGCTTGGATCATAAATTTCTTCGAGGCATAAATGTGGATACTATGATGGAATGGTTTGGCTGCTTACCCCAAAATAGGGTGCACGGACTTCGGAGACGTGCAATAGTGTAACAGACTGCATCAAGATCAGGTGGTCAAATCCGTACAGAAAGGTGAAATTTTGTAATATTTACTTAATACAGTACATTGGGTTTCCATTTATGTATCTTCTCAATTGGAAATCCCGGACACTCGTTAATAATTATATGCCACCAGTATCCAACCGAGGTGAAATTTGGCCTCGTCATAAAAAATGTTACAACAGTGGAACCATTAAAAAACACCGTCTTATGGTACTCAATCGAAGACACAACACATTATTGCTATTTAATAGTTTTTCCCTTTTTGGCGTCGGCATATTAGGTGGCGCCGAACATGAATTATCTTCCATTCCGTCTTAATTTAAATCGTCTTGACCAGTGCGAAAGATAAACTGTTTATTTTCAACTATTGCGGCTGGATATCGGAATCAAGATTTATATGTTCGCGTGGAATTGTAGATGCACCAGGAAAGGTGGTACTGCCACTCAGAGAATTTTAATGGTATGTTATATTCGCAACATTCGCTACTTTATGCAAGTTATTCATGCTTCTAATGTCTAGATGTAAACGAAAATAGACTGTTTAGAGTTTTCATGTGAGTAGATATTCTTTAGGGTAAATAGTTTGTGTATTATACTTTTAATATATGGGTTGATGTAATGCACCAACATTTATTTATATTGGAGGTCAAACAAACACGCGCCTGTTTCGTATTTCGTGCGCGGTTTCAGTTTTTATGTACTGAGAAGTGCAACCAACAAATTTCACCATTCCACTCACCGTTTCACCAAAGCATCCACCACAGCTTTGTTATGGACGGTTTTTTACAAACTGATGTAGCCGTTTGGTGCTCCACATTTTGGCATCAGCCACGCCAAATTGAGCTACCCGATTTTACCGACGGAATATTTCTTAACCGAATGTTTTGTGAAATGTAAGTTTTTATCGATATCTCGGAATTTTTTGCCTTTCGGTTCATCTTGAAATAACTATTGTTGCTGATCTTCCCACCATTGTCGTTTACCCAGACCATTATCCACCCGGTTTGGAAATGGAATGATGCTTTTTTATTTATAAATTATTTCTCATTAATCTTCAAAATAAATTATTTGATTTAAACTTTTCTGTTTAGCGCTAACTACGACTGGACTGCCGTAGAACCCCTTCTCAGCAACAAATGCGTCAATACAAGATTACAAAACTGGAAGCTGCTTGTTAAAAATCTTGAACAATTTTATATGGTAAGTTATTAGTATTATTTTTGAATTTTTCGGCAAGTTACTAACCCAAAGTCGGATTTGTTTTAGGACGAATTGAATCATCTTATAGTGATGGCACCTCCCGGGATTTTTCACATAATTTACTCGCCGTCGTCACGTATGCTCCTTAATGCCATTATCTATATATATATGTTCCTGTATCTATTCGATTATTTATTTCGCTTATAGATGCAGCCGCGACGGAACTTGAGAGAATATCACTTCTCCTTTTGTTGGCGGCTATAAAGTGTGAAAGGCGTGATTTATACATTAGAGTTATAATGAACAATCTCACCGTTGATGTCCAAAAAGGCATAATGGAATGTATAACAAATGTATGTGAAGTTGTTAGTTATTCATTTGCGTATCTTGGCAAACTCCCAAACGTCTTCTGTCCCTATATAGCTCACAGAAAATCCGGACAACACGCTAAGTTTGAGCGACGTGTGTGATGTGACTCCAGAATTGCGGTACAGCATATTGAAATCGCTTTTCAGTCGAGACGAAATTTACTTCCAGGTAAATCGTCAAAATCCATAACTATTTTGTTGTTTAGTTGGCGGAAGAGGTTATACACCGTATTTGTGACTTCCATCCGGCATGGACGCCTACCAAAGGAAGTGTTACGAAACGTCAAAACCAAACTCTTCCAGCGAAAATGACTCGCAGTCGTTCTTTGGCCTCGTCTTTAGAGCTGATAAGTGGAGCCTTCAAGAAAACTGCAAACGGTAACGACTCGCCAAATAGTTCACAAAGCGTCAATACGGACACAGCAACAACCTCCGAAACGGGTTACGAGAGCCGAGTAGGCACCGAAAAGGCCCTCAAAGATCAGACGGATCTCCTAGAAACATGTGACCTAGACGCCATTCTCGGAGCCCTGGAGACCCAGTCGCTGTGCAACGAATTTGAAAAAGTAAAATTCATCACAAAGGTAAAAGATGCACGCGCAAAACTCAGACGTCAGGCCAACATAATGTTAGTTTTGTCTTTCACTCGAATTTACTTCACGCCGTCGTACCTATTGACTAAATATTGACCGTTTTGCAGTTCGGAACAGATCGAACAACTCGCGGAGATGCACTCACAGCTAGTCGATTCGCGCTCTGAATTGGGCCAATTGAGGGAGGAACGGGCGCGGTTGGCGGATGCCGCGACGTCAGCGAGGCACTGGAGAGATGAAGCCGACGCCGGACAGCAGGCCATCTCCCAACTCCGCGATGCCGAACACACGTGCAACAAACTAAAGCAGCGCCTCGAAGCGGCTCATTACTACAAGGTGAGTGCGTTATCGTGACACAGCATCGTGTTCACAGCTTCTACGAATTCGGGTGGTCATCACTTTAGGCAGTTTTTCCTGCTGCAGACCATCTGAGTGGAGCTGAATTTCTCCTTTCCTTATTCCCTCAAAGAGGAAGAGCAATGCTAGTGAGTGGGGGCTGTTGAATACTCTGCTGCAACATCTGACCGGTTTGGACTGGGCGTCGAGGCGTGCACTAAGAGTTTGGGTTGCGGGAACCGGCTGCATCATCCAGTCTTTTACCCGCCTGAGTTCCATCTGTGGCCCCTATGTTGTTTAAGTGTTGGATGATTTATTTCCGACTTCAACCACTCCGGTGACACCACCTGTACACTAATCACAATTCTCGTAATTGAAACATCCATGAAGCCGACTTACTCTGCGGCATGAGACAACCTCTTTATAATGACCGTCTTTGTGCTGCTCTTTAATAAACTTCGAAATTACGCATTGCGGATCTGTATATCCAACTAGAGTAATTTTTTAAAAAGATCCGATGCCAGGAACTGAGCGAGGAAATGGACGTCTTGACAAAGGAACGCAATGGCCTTGAATTACGTCTTTCTGCGCAAACGGAGGAGCAGGCCAAACTCAAAGTAATCGATGAGAAACTGGCCGAAAAGTCACAGAAAATCGCCGATTTAGAATGGGTATGTCCGGTGTGTAAATTGCTTTGACATTAAAAAATCCTTAATAACCGCTCCTAATTGCCTTCCCAATTTTCTCCTAGCAACACGAAACGGATCTAGAGGAGATATATCAGTTGAAAACTGCCCTGACAGAGAGTCAATTCGAGCGTGTCAAGTTGTCTCAGAATCAACTTAGCACCCGAAGTGTCAGCCCCGTCCTATCGGAAAACGGAGAACCTCCTTACATGATTGAACTCCATCGAGAACTCGCTGCATCGTCGTCGGCTGATGTCCAAAAAATGCAGAAGGTAAATTTAGCATGTTAATCGCGACTCTTTGCGCTTGGCATACCAATATTACTTTAAATAATTTCTCAGTTAATGCAAATTCAGCTGGCGTCCGTAGTTTCAAGGCTGCATTATTTCCCGCCAATTAACCACTTTGGTGGTTCATTAATGCACACTTCTCAGCTGATCAATAATGGCGCCAATTTAACTGATGATTTGTGTCGCCCACGATTTACTAATGAATCGTGGATGTCCATGTGTGCAGTGTCACACACACACACACACACACAAGAGATAGGCTCTTTTTTGTGCAAATGATATTCTCTTAGGTGTCTCCCTAATGCATATATTCAAGTATCCCGCACCCAAAAATCACGGTTTGTTGGGCGCGGGAAAAGAATTATTCAGCGGGGGCTCTGGCTGCTAAAGAATCAGATGGCGCATGAATCTCTAACTGAAGCCAAAATGCCATTTCAAGCAGCAAACACAGCACCGAGGCAGACGTTTTCTCCTTTTGCCGCTCGTTCCGCAGTTAACGGCCGCAGTTAGACACGTCCACTACCCAACTAAACTATTTAGCGACATGCGTGGATATAAGGACACGGTGTGTGTATGTCTCGAAGCTACTAATGCGACACCCATTGAGCGCAAATGCCATTCACTACGTCTGCACGCTGCGACACGCGGTTGCAGCAGATATGACCGGGATATTCTAGCCACCCCCCACCACCCCGAGTTTCCCAGCCATTTATGCAGGATATGCGCACTTAAGATGCTGGAAAGTGTACCACAACTCAAAAAGAGCGCATATAATAAACTGGGTATCGACGATGGCTCGGATATCCTAATTCTCGTAGTTTCCACGGGGTTTCCTTTCTTCCGTTGGGTGATGAAAAGAGACTTGAACGCCGGGGGGGGGGCGTCTGAGCAGTTCGGTGGTCGGAAATTTGGACGAGGATGGAATTCAGCTGTCAATTTAAGATAAAGATCGCTGATGCGATGTTTTGAACCCTAGAAAACAACACCTGCCTTGGTCGGCGGAGATTGTTGGTTACAGGGCCCGCTTACGATGCTTTAGAATTCCACAACCATGTTTAAGCTTGCCTAAAAGGCGTATAAGGAGGTGGTCTTATGGTGTTGCGATCAACATCCTCGCGCTATTGGCGAGGGACCTAGGTTCGACTCCCTGGTGGGCCTACCTGGAAGGCACTGGGGATACCTCCTGCAAACATCTTCCTTAGAAACCTCCGCATGAAGTCGGGTTTCCCTCTGGTAGGTTATAACCGCACAAATTTCAATCGAAAAAAGCATGTATGGCGTTTATTTGGTTATTTCTTTGCCACCTTCGACAGTCTACGCCGAAATCCTAAACATGTATAATTTCATCGTTCGCCGTCAAATTGATTGTCAATTCAATGTTTAGCTATTTTTACTGGTAAAAGTGGTCCTGAAAACGATTATTGTTGCTTCAAAGCTTAAGACCAACAGCTCGCAAGGTAATCTTCTCTCATTCTTTAACGGTCTTGAAGAATTGAACACCATGTCAATTGAAAGGGCACTTTCCCATGACGACGATCAATGTCCTGCCAGT
Organism: Proteocephalus fallax; assembly: GCA_028672205.1. Classification (NCBI taxonomy): domain Eukaryota; kingdom Metazoa; phylum Platyhelminthes; class Cestoda; order Proteocephalidea; family Proteocephalidae; genus Proteocephalus; species Proteocephalus fallax. The sequence goes on along the minus strand of JAPUBX010002202.1, from coordinate 82,593 downwards.
TTGCATTACCGGTTTAAATTTGATCAACGTTCGGTACAGGAACAGACAATGCATGATTGAGAGATGTGTCGATTCCTGAATGATAATTAGATCACAATCCGGGTGAATCACACACGACACAACACGCTAACTTAAAGGACGACGCGTTGTCGGACTCTGGGAACCCGTTGTATGATCCTTGGAGTAAGAATGTGGCATCGTTGCCATTCAGACAAATAAAACAAACTCGCCAAATATAGTTTTTAGCGTGGGGCCTACTTGACGGCCACTGTAGAATTAAAAATACGTTTTCTGAACCCATCAGGCCGTTTTATCCTCCCATTTGTACATAAACTTGTTTCTTGTTTTAATTCATCGATTTATCATCGACTTGCCCACGACTGAGTGCGCATATTTCCTACAATAAAAAAATTTCCTCGATCCTCAACACAAGTCTCTCTCTCTCTCTCTCTCTCTCTCTCTCTCTCTCTCTCTCTCTCTCTCTCTCTCTCTCTCTCTCTCTCTCTCTCTCTCTCTCTCTCTCTCTCTCTCTCTCTCTCTCTCTCTCTCTCTCTCTCTCTCTCTCTCTAATCCCCTCTATTCTGGACTGTCTGAAGTTAATTCAGCTGCTCGAGTTAATTCCCACAAGAGTGGCTGCATATCGCAGCCCTGTTATTCCATATTTGTCACGAATTTTACTTTTTCCAGAATGGGTCGTTTTTCAACCACCATTTTTGCTTCTAAATGTTGCATGTTTTGGTCCTCGGGACCTTAATAAAACGATTATTATTATTATTATTATGAAAAAAATGATTTGCCGAGTGCAAACATGTTATTCAACTAAACCCCAGCCTTATTCATGAGCGATTTGAAACCGCGCGTAAATTAGAGGTCACTAAAATTGGCGTCCGGCGGTTCTAACTGCGGTGTGTATTATGAGTCATGGAGTTTGAATGTGGCCTCGCGCCATCTACCGAGTGAATTCCCCTGGTCCGGGAAGTGGTGTGGAGGGGGGGGTGTTGAATGTGTGACCCCGTAGTTGGGTCGTAAAACCAACCGGGTGAGAGGGGTTTATCCCTCGATCGCACGCAGGTCCGGGCCGATCAACTGGCAAGACCTCGTGATGAATTCGTTGCCCCTTCGTTAGTGACAGGTCAATCGGGGAAAAGATTTTTTTTATGAATCATAACTGGGGTGTTTTTTTGTATTATATTGGGACATTGGTGAGTTGCTGTTTCGTTGTAATCCAGCGAGGGGTAATTGCACCAACCGTTTCCGCTTTCATGGAGAGCATTGACTTCCGGGTTAAAGTCACGGGGGGGAAAAAGTCTTGCAGTCATAATGCCCACAAAAGGAATTGGTGTTCAAACAAACTCACTAGTACCAACTAAGGAGGGTTTAAAGCGCGATTTTTTTTCAAATTCAAATTAAAGACCTATTTTGAATTAAAACTTAAAATCTCTTAATTGTTCTATACAGTAGAAGGTCAAACATTTTTGAATAAAAATTATATATTGTTTCAGATGCCGATTGTTTTCTTACGAAAAACCGTGTGGTTTGCTGAGAATATAATCTTCTCAGACGATGCTAATTAAAATTTCAATGGATGCGTAAACAAACAAAATTTCCGAATTTGTCATTGAAAAACCGTCTGAAACCTTTAAATTCCCCAGTTGCGCATTATTGTCTGTTGGTGTCATCTGGTCATTAAACCGCAATTATGCTGAAATGTCAACCACAATTTCACCAATATATATATATTTATGTATATAAGCGTGCACACGGGGGAAATTTGAAAGATATCAACAAAAAAGATGATAATTTTCCAATCCAAACGAGTGTTTCATTTAAATTAGAAAGAGAAACGCAAACTTGTAAAACCCTGACTTGTTAATTGGGATCTCTTAGGGAGGGGTAATGAGATGGTCTCGGGATTCATTGGAAATCGAGGCGGATCCAAGCGATAACCGAATACTAAAACAACGTGCATGCAGCGTTTTCGGAATCTCAAGTAGATATCGTTTCGCATGATATTAAATGATGAGAAGTATAAATTATTGTAACCCAAAAATCACAGATTATAATGCTCATTCAAATTGACGGTAAGTTGCCGCTGATTTGAAAAAGATCATTTCGGACTCTCTCCCAAGACCAAACCCTCTATTGTTTTCTAATCATTACAGCAGCTGGAGGAAGCGATTGAACGCTACGCCTCACAACTGCAAGATCTTCGATCCCAATTGGGGAGGTCCGATGACACTGCGCCCACCACAAATCCTCCCCCCATCGCCGGTGAACTCGCTGACAAAGTTGACACGTTTCTAGGTGACCTCGAGACCGTCATTCGGGATATTATCGACACTGTTCGGGATAACGACAAAAAATTAGAGAAATTCAAGCAGCAGCAGCAGAAATTAAAGTGAGTGCCAACCAGGCTTTTTACGTGACTGTGTGTCCGTGTGCACAGTGCTTGGTCGCCAACGGTAACAAACACGTCTTTTCTCCAAATACTGCTCAAATACGCAGGTACTGATGGCAGGGGGGCGTATTCGTTCTTAATATATTAAATTGGCGTTTTTTTAACTGCTGAACATTTCCCTAAACTGGCGTATATCCGGGAGTTCGTGTGAACATTACACGCCCAAACTTGAGAAACTAGACCAACCCCCAACTTGTCAAGTTTTCAGTTAAGCGACCAGTCCAGCGATGATGATGTCTACCTGCATATTTTCGAAATTTCCACCCACATTTTGCGGTATATAATTTAAGCATAGTTATTTGCTCAATAACAGTCTAACGCGGGTTAAAAGCGGAGAGAAACCATTTAGGGCCTTCACTTTAACAGATCTCCATCACTAGCAGCAGATTTAAATTACCGAACTATTATAAAAACAATTAAATTTTCCGAAGTCAATGCCATATCTTTTATCTAGTTCGGTTTGGAATAGACTTATCCCACCAGGAAAGAGCGAGCGATAGCCGGTGAGACTTGATTGAACGCTGCAGCGAATCGATGTCTACTGACGTTGATATTAATATCAAAATAACCCAAAAATTCCAGAAGCCCTTATAAATTGGCATGATCGAAAGCCGATTCTAGATTTGATTGGCATCCTTATATCCCTTGAAGGCACACCGCCTCGAAATTCTCCCAGGTGGACCTGGATGCACCCCCAGCTGTTGTGGTGGACGACACGGCATTCGCTCGCTCAACCGGCTTCGCCAAATCCCAGATGACCTCTGCCGAGGCAGCCTTCCGACAGAGCGCAGAGGCCATCTGTGGGCTCCTGACTGAGGCCATCGTCCATACGAGCCTTTCTCGTCAGCATAGCGAGGTCCCGGTTCACCAAACCTCCCGAGCGCTCGTTACGGCAGCGTCTGCCACACAGACAACAATCCCGGTACGTTTTGTTGCTATATAATTCAATCCGTGAGGACTTGCATGCACACGCGGGGTTTTGGGGTTCCCGGTGAGAATTCTTGACTCTGACATTCGGGGATCTGCCATGTCATTCTCGTAGCGAAAAACAGAAATAGTTTAGAATTTCTCGAATTTAACGCCTCGCCATCTGCTCGATAACAATCTGAACGCCATGGAGGTGTTGATTCGGTCTCATTACTACATCGCTGTGCGCGCAGGTTTCAAAACCCAGGCTTGATGATAATGTTTGCTCCACGAGTTTAATATCACTGCATGTGGGATGCGGAACCGATCCCGAGTCCACAGCATAAACGACCTCCTTCATCTACACCTCTTGCAGCGTCCGATTGATGGAGAGAGCCAAACTTCCCAGGAACTGGAAGCAATTTCGTCAGGCGAATACCGGCCCTACCGAATATGTAATCAATTCGGGACGCCTCTCCAGTTGAGTGTTGTTCAACCTCACCGCGTTCAACGATCAGGTACTTTTCCCTAATAAAAAAACTCACGGTTTCCATTGTAACCCATTAAACGCCGATTCACCGTCGTCTGAATCATCGAATCAACGCCTTCGCATTTCACTTGGTAGTTTCGCCAGAAACGTGAAAATATCGGTACTTTTGTGGGCTACAGGCTACACAATTTGCCCGGTCAATATTCCATGCATGCAGGCTGTGACATGATAAAATTCTACTAGTGGGTCGCATGCTACTGGCTGTTGGAGTGAATAGAGACGACAACACAAGTGGTTTAGAGTGGAATTGCGGAAAGGTGTTTTTTAACGGCACACTAATTTGCATGTTTGAAAACCGTGGGGCAACCTTCGGGCCTAGTCGGCGAATTACTGTCCAACATCATGGTGTATGAAAATCTTTGAATTCCGATCAACTATTACACATTGGGTTCTCAGTCAGGTTCTCAAACGTGTGACACACAACCAAATGTAGTATTCAGATCATAAGAAAGTTAGAGCTTTACTGGGAGTTTCGTTCGGATCACTGCTGTAAACGGGCACTTCGCTGGCAGCCAGAATAAGTAGTAGGCACTTCCAATTGAGGGGATTTATACGGGTTGCACGCATAGATAGATAATAATGAAAAAATGCATGAATTTGGATGCTAGAGAAGCTTTGGGTAAAAATTGAGCGGTTCCGTATCGTGAATACCTAAAGCGCTTTTCCATCTATTAGAATAAGGTAAGATGTCATTGGATGATTTTTGACTGGCGGGTGTGGTTAGGATGGAGTCTAGGTGAGGTGAAGCAACCTCATGGGTTGAGGGATTGTTTGAGTAATGTGCCTCGGCCCAGATGCACCGGACGGTTGCGGGTGACCGTGTAGCGGAAGAAGGGTAGCGTAAAACAGCAGCTATCTATGAGTGCGTGCTGGATATTGCGTCTATATGACGACTTCAGTGATACCTCCCAAAAAGCACGGGCGTTACAAAGGTTAGAGCAGTCGCTGTTCATCTCAACAACTGTGTTACACGTAAACCATGAGACTCAAGAGATCTCTGGGTTGCTCGCATATCAAGGCCTTAGAAAATGCCTCAATTACAAAATCGCCTTGCATGGTTACCCTACACAAATATACAATGCACTGTCGCGTTACCCTTTTCACAACACTAATTGATTATGTTACAATCTGGTCGCGCGGAAACGCCCCCCTAAATGCGCTCGACACGATCGGTACCATCGAGGCTTCGATAGAAACTGATTGCTTACTCGGCCAATTTTCCCAGCCTCGTTTTCCCTTTCACCCATTTGTTTTATCCATTCATAACAAATTCAGCGTCCACATGCAACGGAGCGATGCCGGCTCCACCCCGGAGTGTCTGCAACAGAGCGGTGAACACGTCGCCCCAATTGGGCGAGCCAAGGATGGGCGTGAACGAGGCTGTTCGAGAGGCGCTTCTGCAGGCCAGCGAGACAACGAAACGGCTTCGAGCGGTCTCGAGAGAGAACAGCGAGGCCAAGGAAGAGGTCCAGATGACTCGCAAGGAGCTGGAGAGCTGCACGGCCTTCCTTGAAGTGAGTGGGGAAAGACGCCAGCTTCCTCTAGTAGTTGTGCAGCTGTTCACAGGAGTATTTGCGTTCGAGAGAACTACCTTGGTCACGTAGCAAAATCATTGTGCTTAGAGGGCCGCTGAAGTCTGCAATCGTGGGATGGTCGTATGCTCGAAATTGGAATACCACGTTGTGGTCAAAAACGAAGGCCGGGAATTCTTCAAGTCGGGCCAGACCACAAATACGCGACATGCGCCTGCGCGCAGGCAAGATGCCGTCTATATATCCGAGAGTTGTCTCCGAGTTCACATGCGAGTCGTGTACCTGTTGTAAAACACAACATAGCTTCTCAGTTTTGAGATCTCTGTTTTGCGAGGTCCCACACTTTGTCCGGCACCACTGGTCTAGCAACTGCACGCGTATTTGATACAGTGGTCGCTTCGCATGACGGCCAATGTTGCCGTGTCCGATGCCAGTTAGCAGTGACCTGTAAAGACGCCCGATGCTGTGGCAGGTATCATCCTTGCCCTTGTTTCACCTTCCAGCTAAGGCCACCAAAACTAACGTCCCCTCAATCGGCTCTTGATTCATTCGGATGGACGGTAGTTGAGATTCTGGAGTAGATTAAAATGGTCTGACGGCTGGAATGCTTGCTAATTATTGGCCGATGGAAAAAAGGCCTCGTAACTAGGAGTGCCTCCTCACATTTCTTTAATTTGAATCGTGGGATTGTCCATTTTCAAGCGTTACACATCGACTTCCTCCCTTCTTAGTTTGATAGTGTTTTCGCATCACGACTGTGCATAACATTCTCCTTCCGGGCTGTCCCCGCATGAGCAGAACCCCGCTTAATGGAGATAATTACTATCCACGGCAGTATTTATTTACCACAAACAAACGAACGCGTCCCAGAAAGGACATCGCCTTTTGGATGAAAGCAGATCAGAACATGTAGTCTTGTTTTTAGCAACGAAGCAATATCCGTCGTTTTGCAAGGCACGGCTTTTGGAGCAATTTAAGAATGGCTCAAATGAGTTCACTCTGAGTAACTGGGCTTGCCGGAAAGGGCGTAGGGGTGCTTTTTGATTGTCTACAGTGCGATGACTCATGCGCGGGGGAGATGTCCACGCCCAACGCAGATCCCAGCCCGACCACGCCTGCCGAGAGAAATGGGCTATTCTGGCAGATGTTCCCACGTAAAAGCAAGTCTTGGCATAATGAATCAGGTGCTCAGACGTTATCCACAGCCCTGGGCATTGCATTTGGTGTAGGGGAATGTTAGGTAGTTTTTTTTACAACAAAAATGCTTTCGCTTAATACGAATTAGATCCAACCTTGGACAGACAAGTTTATTTGGGATGTATCTTTACCCTACTGCGCGATCCTCTTAACGGTTCTAAAGGTGAAAGGAAACTGGCAAAAACGACTGGACCGCTTTTACTGTTAGAAAACAATTCCAATCAACTCTAGTCCGCCAAAAGTAGATTTATTCTATAAGAAAAACAGTGTGCCTTGGCGTGTAGGGTGTTTCCGTATGCGCTTCGCTACATTAACTGATTTACATTTAATCAGAAAAGTTTGCCTTAAAATTTAGCAATCTGGTGTTCGTGTTTCCATTTAAGATGAGGAAGTTCGCATGTCTGACGTATAAATCCAGAACTGATATCCAAGAGACCATCACATTTCTCACCATACCCAGTTTTTAAAAAACGTATTCCAAATAACACTATCCCTCCTCCTATTCCTCCATATCAAATGTTTTCAGACTCATACACTATATTTTGTATGATCATCTGGCGTGAACAAGGCGCTTTGTTTAAATTTTAGGAATACGAGAAACGAAACTCCTACCTCGAAAAGGAAAACCGCACGCTGCTACTTCAACTGCGTTCGTTGTTGTCGCAGAACCAAGGCGTCCTCATGGATGCTCTTGATAACAACGAGAGTCACTATCGCGAAAAGATTGCTCTTCGGTTAGTGAACTTTTAAAATGCGCTGTAAAATTGCATTCAGCGAGTCCGCGATTGATTACTAGGTTTGGCGTGAAATGGAATGCGATTTAGATCAGATGGTTAACGCAATTCCGATTTACATCTAAGCTTCCATTGTTTCATTATCGGTTTCGTGCATTGCCACTTTTATGGATTCCACATGGATATTTATAGTTCATTTCGTTTTAGCGACGAGTTGTCTCTCCTGAAACGACACAAGGAGCGTCTGGAGGAGAAGATTTTCGAGCAGTACAAGACCCTGCCATCGCCGAAAAAGTGCGTTTCCGGGTCATTGGGAATGCAGGGGTCAGATAATAAAAACCTCACATAATCACCTCATATGCGGTGCGGTTTTTAAAAATGTCACGACAGACCTTAATTCAAGTAATGTATATGCCCCGAACGGGGTAACGTAGTCAAACCGGTTGTAGCCGCAGAATTCGCAATTTTTGGATTTAGTGACACAAACCCCAAATCCACCATTGGACACAACACCAATAGCCCCAGTAAAACGGTTCTCTTGATTGTCTCTTATTTTATTTAACTTAAATCAAAAACACATCTCAAACCGTTAATATATGCTGAAGGTAATCGGGCTTGTTTTCAAATATAGCTCACGTCGTTTGGGGCAAATTTCGTGCTAATCATTTGCTGTGTGCAGCCACGCAGCGATTTGCATAGCGGCAAATTCGTCGGCCAGTGCAAGACTACAAGTGACCCAGTTGCCTACTTTGTGTTTTTCACTTTCCTGAAACTCGAGTCATGCAGTGGGCTGCAATCAGGCGAGATTTAAACCCTTCTGAGCTTCAAAGAACCAAACAAGAGCTGGATTGGTTGTTTTTTCAATTAGAACCAAAACAGTACAACATTTAAAACAGATAATGAAGTGGTAACCGACCTTTTGAATCAATAAATGGTTCCATCATTTTTCCACAACATTGCCAGGTTTTTTCAAGAAGTCCCGGAATTTTGTTCGCATATCATTGCCAGACGGCTTCCTAAATTTCTAAAATGGGAATACCAAGATAAAAAATAAAGCACAGAAATGATTTTTTGACACACGTGATTGCTAAATCAATGTTAAGAGTGACAACCTCGAATAATGCTCGAAGGTGTCATTTCAAAGGCCAAATATTTGTACCAAATTTCTAGCCGTTTTTATTACAAGTCCAATTTTCATCATTATTTATAAGTATTAAGTATTTTAATGAACATAATACGACCGCATTTAACATTTTAGAGCCAAACAATCTATAAGTCTAATGCAGAAGGCTCGGGATGCGATTACTCGGGTAAGCAGTCTATTGTTTATTGAAACTCTTATAAAGAATGTTACTTACGAGTGTAAGTAGAATGTTATAGACAAATCGCACATATTTAATTTGCATAAAAACGGAATTTTGGACGAGCAATAAATAAGTGGAATTTTTCTATAAATCCAGTCAAACATGGCCATACAGACATGCCTACGGCGACATGAAGAAAATGGCACTAAGGTATTTTTTAGAGCATGCGGATGCAATTTAACTACTGTTAACCTGTCGAAAAAACAACGCAACAATCTAATGCTTTGCTTAACACCGCACGTTTAGACGATCACGTTTGGACCATTGTTAATATGATATGATTTATTGTTTTCTTTTAAATTTTTAGAAGCGCGATGGCTATGTGTTTGACCACACGAATATGATTGCTTCAAATGCCTATGGTTCAGGTAATTATGACATCTGCATTTGATCCACTAGCTCTATGACGAAAATTACTTTTATGGTCTTATAACCTAAGTGTTTAGCTAAATCTTCTTGTCTTTGAAGTTCCCCTTTTAAATTCTAATCCCAATTCTTGTCCAAATGTGTTAATCCGGCGATCTTTGAGGCCAAATTACTTGAGAATTTCTTTAGCAATGCATTCATTGTATCTTTTCTTTGTGGCATACCCTACCGTCTTGTCGAAACCACATATTGTCCATATCTATACTATCAAAAATAGAGTAAATCGTCATTAACACGTCACGATATCGAAATCCGTTGACAGTTAGCACATTTTTAGCATTTAGATAAAAAAATGACCTATTGATGTCACCAGGTCGAAATGCACACAAACAGAAACAGGCGATGAATGTAAAGGCTTCTAAACATATTGCGAGGGGGTTTCCGATGCTTAAATATGTCAATTTTGTTTGTTTAATTTCCTATTCAATGAGAATTGACACCTGGAAGCGTGCACGCGGGAGATATTTGTAATACATAATTTATCATCCATAAATTGTGCACCCTTAACTATATATGTATATAAAAAACAGATGATGATTTGGAATTCAAAATGGGTTTTCAGGTTTAATTTGAAAAAGAACCCTGGATTTGAAATATCCGTTATCTACTATTTTTAATTTATGTACATTTTTCTGGGTGCTTTAGTTCATGTGCTTTAATTTGCTGGAGGATCGGAATTCTGTTTCTTACACCCAGTTGATGTGATTTTTTTCGGTTTAAATATGATTGTAATTGCCTTAATAATTTAATAATACTGTCATTCGTTTTTTAAGCTCACGAGGACCAAAACATGTATCATTTAAATGTAAAAAACAAAATATTTATACAGGAAGTTGCGGTTAAATATAGAAATTTCATAATAAGTTAACATGAAGTAAATTAGCATTTGCAACCATTTGAAACCATACACCCGAAAAATATAAAGTGTAATGTTTCTTGGTATGCTATATCAACGAAAACCAGGAAAGGTCTTTCTTTCGACGGGTGTTTAGTTTTTTATGATACTTTATTAATTTATTTTGCATGTGAGCTTTCAGTAACAAAACAATTATCAGTGCTTAACAGAATACCGCGAATGTCAATTGAAGGAACCAGGAATGCCCGGAGACAGAAATATGCAGAAAATCTTTCGAAACTAAGCCATTTCGCAAGAGTAAAGTTGTTAAAAAGTTTGTCGTTAGTCTATCTCAACTTCAGAATGTCATAGAATTCCGAATATTTCTTTAATAAATGATCGAAGAAAAATAGTTCACAATATTTAGAGTTTTCTCAAATTTAATTCAGGTTTTTTCATGCTTTAGTCGATCTTCAGGAGTTATCAGATACCCTACGACGTACTGACGGCGCGGAAGATACGAAAAATCTGCGAGACTTACATGCCTTCCTCGGCAATCTTGACAAGAAACCCCAGCCCAAAAGACCAGTAAGTATAATCTCTACTTATGTTTGAAAAGTAGCATTGATTCCAAAACGGCAATATTTCTCCATTTCAAAGGAAATGTCCGAATCCACGTGCCAGCAAAAATCCCAAGCACAGTGGGGTTATCCGGCCGGTGATTCCACTCCATTTCCCCGACGTTGTTTGTCTGATTACCCCTACCGGTCTCAGACACGTTCATCAAGCGGTAATTCACAATCAATGATTAAGCCATTTAAAAAAAAGAGTAAATTATCCCATCACAAAGAATCCATGAAAATTTGTTGAATTTATTATCCACAGACAACTCTACAACATCTTTATTTTTGAAACAATCCCCACGGTTCCCGATGACGGATAGAGGTGAAGACGATCGTAAGTGGATGTTTCATTTTTGTTGTGAATTTGTTTAATACGGGTTATTCAAATTACATGTACCGCGGTTCTCATGCAGCCCATGAGTCAAGTAAGTGCCAAGTGCTAGCTTCAATTAACCAATACAGCGCAATAATAATTTAATGAACAAAATCTGGAGACATTAAACCTTTTTTTTTGGGCAGATAATGATGCACGCTTTGCGCTCCGAAAATCTACCGTGGCACCCCGACCAGAAATTATAAATTTTTCGGCACCAAAACGGTCCCTCTCGGCACAATCTGAACCAGTCGGAAGACGCTGTGTGCCCGTGGCGATCGATTTACGGCCCGTGAGGGATGTCACACCCAACCAGAGGTATTTCGTGTTTTCACAGCTTTCTATTTCCATTCGCGGTAGAAATATTACTTTATTATTGATCGGTATAGCCCACCAATTAAGCGGCCAGCATCCTCGCTCTATTGATTAGACACCCGGGTTCGACTCCCTGGTTTTCAAGCGCCCAAGTGTGGCACTGGTGACGGCATCTGTAAACATATTATCGAGAATCTTCTAGCAGTACTAATTTGATTTAAGAGATGATATTGTGAATTACTTCGTGGTCGTTTATTGTCGATGCATTTATGATGGCTGGGATAGAGTGATGAAGGCTTCCTGTTTATTTCCGGTATTGCTGATATTGGCAAAATTATTGAATATTTTTTCGTGTGCGAATCTAAATTTTAAACTACAACATAGATCAGCCCAACGGCCTTGATACCAATTGACTAATCCTTAATTTAGACTTAGCGATGCCACTCCTGGCAAAAATAATTGTAATAGACTTTGGAATAAAATCAAAAAAGATCAAATGCAGACAACAGCGCTTAAACGAACGCTCTGGATCTAACCAAAAAACGGTATAGCCGCCTGGGTAGTCTAGACATCTACACAGTATTGCACATGTATCTAATACAGATTATAATTTCGAGCAACTGTTTAAATTGAAAATTGAATTTTCTTTACTTAAACAGGTTTTCGTCGTTAATGGGTATCGTTTTGGAAAATTGTTTTATTTTCATTTAAACCAAGCCTTTTAATGTGAGACGAAGTAGTAGCAGATTTCTGAAGAATTCAAAGCTTGAAAACGACTCTGAAGAGGTTAATGCGAGCTTGGGTCTTGATCCTACTCCGTAGCACTTTACCATTGATTTTCCAATTTTTGGTTCACTTGACTGGAGCAAAGTGGAAAGGCAGAGGTTTAATCCAAAGTTCAAACGATTCATCCGATGGTTAACTAAAATGTGTTCAATCATGCGTGACCGAGCTGTAAAAATATCTATTAGTTGCAACCCCACGTATGCAGCCGTCATTTTCTTCTCAGGGAGGGATATCTTTGGGGTAATTGGACAAGAAAGGGTTTCAATGATATCTTAAAACTTGAAAAAGGTATTTGGACTGCAGGTGATAATTAACTTAAAATAAATCTGACATTTACAGTACCTGTGGTCCGAGTTTGGCCATCGCAGACCAAGGCAAACTGGGTTATACCCAAACACGAAACCATAACCAATGATTAATTGACATTTTCACGAAGGCCACTGATGGTGGCGAAAGAAGCTAGGTGGTCGGGCTTTGGGCCAAATGTGAAAGCGATTTATCAAAAGCAGAATCATACAATTCCAGGTTTTGTAGGTGTTTATTCCGCTTATCAATAACCTTAATGAAAGTAAACCACAATCCCTGGGTCTTTAATCTTGAAATTAGCACCTGTCCAAAGTCCTAAATACCTTTAATTGCTTTTTTATTTTAAATTAATTTTACCGATATCCTTTGGCCGTTTTGAGGGGATCTCCATGGTTAAATAAATTTCAATTACCACTTAAATGCAAAATTTGTAGTCGGTGGATGGCAAAACGAATATCTACATGCAGAAAATATGATCATGACACTTTTGTGATTGACCTTGAATCGTCTGATGATCTTTATTGGTTCCCGGAAAGCCGAACTGCGTACTAACGAAGCAGGTGCTTCGAAAAAAATAATGAAAGGAAAGCAAACTGAACGAACGAAAAAGAAATTTCTAGAAGAAGCAGTAAATTCTGCCATTCGTATCCTGCGAGAAAGATGTGCATTTTTAGAAGACCACATTGATATTCAAATCTACTGAATCTTTTTGAAATATTCTCTCCGAAAAATAACCTCTTCGATCTACATTTCCAACGGATATTTGGTACAAAAAAAGTAAACAGAACCGTTTTATCGTGAATGAATACGTGTTTTTGTTTAAAATTTCGATGCAAAAGTGTGTCATGAATAAGGGGGGGGGGTCAACCGTAAAACAAATCTTGTGAGTAGAGGATTTGCGTTTAATAAGAAGCAGACCTTTTAGACGATACACCGTCTGACTCATCCATTGATTCTTTATGTAATCTGTTTTTCAATGAGTGCTGCAATTTATTTCTTGTTCGGTTTTTAACATCCATGACAGACTCGAATGAATATGAAATATCAGGTTAAAGCGACCAGAAAGGATCATCAGACGCTGGAACTTTTAGTTTATGTAAGGGCGACAACCAAGAACCAGCCTGTAAATTATCGCCCCTACTCACATTTCGGGCCTTATTGAAGCATTTTGATTGCAATAATGCTTAGATCGGAGGCCTTCTCGAAGAGAAGGATTCCATCTGCCACGGGACCCCCGAGTTCTTCGTCTTTCGCTTCCGTGTCTTCGGGATCTTCGGCCTCTTACTACCTCGGGGGCCTTGCGGGTCCGCGTCGCAAGGCCCTCGAGGAAGATCGACCGGTGACGTCTTTTGCACACCCGCGCTCTCGCCGAAATTCCGGCGATGCCGAGGTGTCACCGCCGACGACTCCAGTCAATGCGGTTTCCGTCGAATGCCTGGCGAAACCCGTGGTCTTTTTGGAATACGGCGACCTCTAGACCTCTTTCAGTCCCAAAACTGTATAGATTATATTTGGAACACGTGCGCACATTTTTATTGGTTGCATTCACAAAAATGTCGTATTCTCGAAAAGAATAAATAATTATATATTCCACGGCGTCGTTCTAACGTAATGAGGTAAGGAGAATCGGGGACATCACGTAAGACGAATATCGAAGCGATTGTGGCATTTTGGATGCTGCAAGCCTGTTAATTGTTTAGTAAAACGTAGCTGCCTCGATTTTTGTGAAGAAACAAGAAACAACGTTTATTTAGTCTGCGAACGTCCTAAAAGGCCAAGTTAATATGCTAATTATTACCAAAAATGTAAATGTATTTATAAAGATCACGAGGACCCAACATTTCAGCACCAATAACACGCGTCACATTGTCGTGGTATTCTAAATTGCCTGAGATAGAAAAAAACCTCCTGGTTTAGCAAAAAAACTGCCCCAATTTTCATAAATTCGAAAATTAGGGGCAATAGGAAATCGGCCAATTTTCCTGGCAGCAAATACTCGACGAGTTTCAGGATGTTCCATTAAGCGGATGGCTTTGACACTGTCGGCATTAAAAAGTAACAAACCCGTCATTTATTACCTGCGGCATCTCTGCTGGTGAAACAAAAAAATGGAATGACCGAGTTGCAATCTGCAGCCGCTCGTTGGTTAACCAGACGGTAGAGCCTTCGTATTGGTCAAAGGGATTGATATTTGGGACAGACTATTTTTTGAGTGCCGTCGGTTACTACCTGACCGTTCTCAGAAGACCACCTTAGTGAGACTCTGGTCAGGCTCCATCGAATTAACGTCTGGCTGGCCCGAGGGCCCAGGTCATCTGCGTATTTGATGCGAGCCACACCATCAAGTGACGACAGTGTAGACATGTCATCATTTAACGAAATGGAGAGAGCACTGTCGAAAACCGTCGTAAACGCGAGTTTTACGTGCAATCAGCTTATTCGTCTGTTTGTGCAGCTGCCGGCCTTCATAAAGCGACTGAATTGCAGGTAGATTACACCGTGCGCGTTTGTTTATTTTCGAATGATGACCAACGCACTGGCTAAGCACGTACGCCCGCGCACGCCTTGACGCCGAACACAGTGAATGCCACTGCTAGATTAATCCCGTCGTATTTTTTGGCGGTAGCACCAACTGCAGCAGTGTCGCAGATTCACATATCGTACGCCATGTGTCTGTAAAATGGCTACCACGACTGGCGGGCGCGGGAACATGACGTTGACCTTGACGAGGTCGTCTAGTGACAATAGGCCTGCATGTCTTTGAAAAAGGTTTTCTGTAAAATGGCTCGTAAACCGCGAGATACAACTTGCGTACAATTCAGGGGAAAGTTCGCATTAACGCTTCCAAGGTATAATGGTCGTAAAATGATTTAAGGGTGTGTGTATGTTGGCTTTCTGGCTGCTAATAAGAGTCGCAGACAAGGAAGACCAGATTAACAATAAACAGGCGTTCCGCTCTACGTAGGCAGTGTAGCGTGTCTGTGTTTGGTATGCGACTAACACGGGAGATTCCCAGCGGTTTAAAACACCATGGCCAACCCCCAGTCGTCAATATTCGCAGTCCTTTCATGTTTCAAATGCACAAACCCCAGCGCACAAAATTGACGCTTGTACATTATCCGATGACAATTCGGTGTGTAACGGAGAGCTAAAATAGTTCAGAGGGACTTTTATGCTGAAACTTACGGTAGTTGAACGAGACAGCCTTATCCCTCGAAATAGGTAGTAATCGCAAGGTCAAATGTATTAAATAAGTAAAAATAATATTCCGCAATATGTGCGAGATCAATCCGAAAAAACAATTTATAGAAAAGTACGTTAAAGTAGTTAAAAGCACGGCTTCGAAATATTAAAACCAACACATCGGAACATGTAGATACATATGAGATATAAAACAAATCGAAATTGTCGGAGAAAATAAACGGTGAAACAAGAAAAAACCTTAACTTCAGAAATCCGTGACTATTGGACATAATTCAACTGAAGGGTTCTTACAAAGCCCTATCGCTGAAGTCTGTTCAAAATGCGCCCTAACGACTAAATCATATTTTAACAGAGGGTTTCATATTTTGAAACAGATTCCTGCTTCAGCTTGTAGTATCACACGCAGAACATGGCCTCTCAACAGAGCCACGGTAATTCCCTGTTCACAGGAAAGTACTCCAGCCGAATACAAGTGTGCTGTAGCGTTTGTTATCCAAGCTCATTTCGTTAGCGACCCTGTTGAGGCCACCAAAAATAGGCCGGGTGCAGTCGGGTGTCCACGTGATGCTGCAAATCGGAGGCTGACGGGCAGCGGAAATCGGCTACTGCATCACCACCGGGAATTAAACCAGTCCGAGTAACAGGTGTCGTCCTGTGGGTTGGTTAAGTGTGGGATAATGCCGCCGCTGCTTCCACCCTTTCGGGTGGTACTGGGGACGGCACTAGTCAACACATTCCCGATTATCCTTATGGCAACACCCACGAAGCCGGTTTATTCTCTAAGCGGCTGAATGGTGGTGCAACCCACGGCGACTCGGCAAAAAGGGTGCTTTAAAGGCGGCGCTAGCACGTTCTCAGTAATGGTTGGAAAGTAATAGATACTTCGGCTTATCAGCGCGGTTCGATTGGTACGGATTTCCCTCACGCCACCCACAAATAGCGTTACACCGGGTTCTTCCAAGTAAGCAATCGGGTGGAGGGACAGAAAATCTGGAAAAATCGAATTAACGATTGAATATTGTGTCCTATAACATTGAAGTTAAAAGGAACCCAGAAAACCACAAGAATCCGCTTTTGTCCGACCCTCTGCCCTTCAGGTTGTCTCAACATGACGACCTGAAAAACATCACCACAATAACCACACATCTTTGTTACTCCCAACTCATTCAGGTACTGGCGCTCGGGAATTCAACCGTCCAAGAACTAATCCACAACCGGTGCATACAGAGACTTTACAACAATATCAACACCGCCCGGCAATGGTGTTTCCATAGAATTCCTTTTGTGCTTTTAACGATTCAAAAGCATAATACGTATCATTTTCATTTCCGATACCTATTTTATTGGTTACACGTTTTATCAGTGAACGTTTTGGCCATATGGACCATCACATTACCCTCGTTTAGGAAAGCTTCAAGGGCCCCGATGGGATTGATTGAAACGTTACACTGCAGAAACGGATCCTTTTCGACAGGCAGTCATTTAGACCGGTATGCTAACACCACCATCATGTCAAACACCTCAGATACCTTTCGAAACCACGCGTCCTGTTTAATTACAATTAGTGCAGGTGTGAATCAAAAACCTTAACTTCCAATATTTCTCGATTTTACATACACCAGACAAGGTGTAGAAAAATTAGTTCTTCAAGATTCTCCGACATTTTTTTAATGATTGATTGGCGTTTCGGCTATCGAGATCTCAGAGAAACATAAATAAGGCAAAACCGCCAGAACATTGTACACCGGGAAAAAACGTGTAAACAGTGCTTTATGATACAGGCATCCATTACTAAATCGATACGATTTGAGCGAACTATAAAACAGAGTCGGTGCATTGCAAAAAAAGCCCATCTACTTGAACAGCCCAATTCATGCGATCAAGCTGTTCGTCTTGCTGGCATGGGGCATCTCGTCAAGCCATGTTTGATGGTCAGGTCGTCTTTGATGAGATTCGCCCCGTTTGAGGACGACGTTTGGTTCGACGATTAATAGTCGAGAGGGCACTGCGACTTGTATCACAATTATCAATATAGTTATTAATAGTTCTATCAATATATATTTGTGTCCACCAAGTTACTATTTATGGCACCGTTTTCTCCTAACAACGAAATATTTTTATCATGGCGCCGACTGCCTAATTCTCGAGGTTAACAGATGAATTGGTGGCGAAGTAGCAGAGTAATTAAATTGAATGCTGACCGAAAATGTTGATTTTCGTCTACGAGCTCCTACGGCGTTTGGGGTTATTGTGCAAACCCTTCTCCGCGTCAGCCGTAAGCGCTTGTCCACATGCTAGGCTCGAACCAAGCCTCACGGTTGTAAAGGGCTTTCAAGTGTGAGTTCCTTTTTTAAAATTAAAATAAAGCAACAATTCGAATTAAACAACATATTTTTTAATCATAGTATATAGGAAAGGGTCTACAGTGTATGAATAATAAATTAAACTCGAAAAATATTTCCGGGGTGCACGCTTATTTATGTGCATACGTTAGGCAAAATTAACGAATTATCGACGTGGCTGAAGATCCTTATTTTTTCTTACACCAACTGAACCTCGTAATGCTTAAGAGCCAAATCATTAAGGGAAATTCGCCAAGTGGCGATTGTAGATAGGCCTTATTGTTGTGAGCGCCGCTCAATTTGCAAATTTCGATCTTTTTACAATGTTTCTGTCACTGCAGCAATATTCGTAGGTTAACGGCGGGATTATTTCATACCAGAAGAAAGAACATCTGTAAGCGTGCAACCGGGAGATATTTGTAAAATATCATTTATTATTCATAGATTGTAGACTACATGATTTAAACATGAAGATTTTGGATTCAGAATTGCTATCTAATTTGAATTTGAAAAGAAACTCGGACTTGAAAGACCAAGTATTTACAGTCCCGTGGGTGAAGTCATCGATTCTGCGGATTTCGTGATGGTAGTGCTGATTGTGTTTTTTGTACGGACGGCTGGAAGTTGCAGGCAAGCTGGTTTCGTAGTACCGACCGCAAAATGACGAGTAAGCTTCTTGTCAATTGGCAGCGCCCGACATGGCAGGAGAATGATGTTCTTGGAATTTTAATGGCGATTTGTCTATTTTTGAAGTTAAGTTAATGCTTTTTTTTTCGTAAAAACGGTTGATTTGGATTTTTAAACAGCAATGGTCGTTTTTTCATTGAAGAAGTGCCTGGTATGCTCGTGGACTTTATTCACGAAACAAGCGTTAAACTTAGTTTCGTCCACAATTTTAAACATGGCGCGAATGTGTGCGAATAAATATTAAAATATCACCACAAGCAGACGTAGGCCGCTAATCTTATGAATTGTGGACCCTTCGCAGGATTTTTAAAATAATTTAGTTTATAGCTGATTAAATCACTATTTAACTGGTATTAAAAATTCGGAGCGTTTTGGTCCTTGCGCCCATAACATATTCATTGCCATTATTATTATAATTATAATTATTATTCAGCTAAAACACTAAGAGTGGGGTCATGTAATATTCGAGACGGAAGGAGGTAATGCGAGTTGAATGGCGATTTACAATGGTGTCTTGGATTATGAAATCATTTTAGAAAACCTAATGGGGTCAAAAATTCATACAACGGAGGCTGGGATAAACACCGGCAATAACGGTGTAGCATGTGACGTTCAGGAGTGGTTTCCGCTGTCATTACTCAGCAGAAACGTATTAACAATTTCCCATATTTGGCTCCAACGGATGTCATTGGATTTAAAATGTCAGACGTCTACGTGGTCATGCTACGCAAATTTGCACGGGCAGGATGACTCCTAAAACCGAAGATTTAACCCTTGAATGTCGCGATCAAAGGTAAGTTTCCGATGATAAATTCCGACGGCAGGTACACAAGAGGAGACACTTTTTATAAACACACAATCGACCAAAAATAAATTCTTCTCTGAGCAACCTTTTTTTTCGCGAACCCATTGAACCAATATGTTGTAGTATTGTATGCAGGGTTGAACTAACCCTTGAATATAGAATAGACGAATTGTCTGTAATATCGGTATCACCCAAATGGCCAACCCAGACCTTTAACGAATGAAGACACGTGCAGCGATGTCGTCTAGTATATTCTTAAAAGTGAGGTACAATAGTCAATATAGTAAAACACAATTAATAGTTAAATTTAGCAATCACCACACAATATCAACCGTTAAATCACCGTGATCAATCTAGATCGTGCCATTTTACAAATGTCTGAAATGAGGAGTAATTTGGCACGCGTCTTGCGACCCCATTTCGCCGCCATGACCTTTTAGTAGAATAGGCCGAACACATTCGAATGGGTTTGAAGTCGCGTGTGGCCGTACCTGTCGGGCATCCACGCGAGTCCCACGCCCACTCAGCGTCCTTTCTCCGTCGGAAAAAATCGTTACAAAGAAGGGGATATATCTGTGATTTGGTTACCCCCAAAGAGGGTTTTGCTTGCATGTGCCCACACGCATACGCGCGCACGCATCATGTTTACGCAAAGTGCTGACGACTGATGGCTCAACAGCATTCATTGGTGAAGCGCGTGGCCAGCACAGGTGGATGGCCTGGAGCCAGTGATTGGCTCCTGTCGTAATTGTGTGTGAGTGCGCACAGCGGTGATTGTATGGACGCACGCACACATACACGAACGTTTTTGGCTCGTGTTAACGCATAAAGCATGACAAATGTTCAATTGACCCTTCATTCAATTAACAGTAAACCGATTCCTATACGCGGTTAAGCCACCAGTGAATTGGAATTTATATTTCCGCTCTATTACAAATTCGTTTCAACACATCTATACCATCAGAGGTGAGCCACACGCGTTAATATATTGATTTAAAATTTCACCATTTTATTACATATAACCGTTTGTTTTTCCGCAACCCGAAAACCATGCTGACTGATCATCTTTATTCACGCCCAAAGCAAAGATTTAACTCTCGAATCGAATTTCCGCGTTGGATTAAGAGCGTGTAGGTATTTAAATCAAAGCAAGCACACATTCCACCTCGCTTAATCCGAGTGCTTCTTACAAGCCCCGCTTTTTAATTCAGAAGGCAAAAGGACTTTGGAAAATACACCAACCTAGCTTAAATGGGCCAGCCGCTGTTATACCGATATTTCGCTCCGTCGTATTCAAATACAACCGGTTTCGGTCACGTTTCTGCATTGCGCTTGTGCTTTCTTGTTGTGTTTTAGGTTCTGTACGACGCGTAGTCTTTTTTATCTGGAAGGTATTCCCACGGGAATGCAAGGAATAGCAGAAAATGACCACGATAAAGCAAACGCTCGATCAGTGTGGCGGTTCAGTTTCGTAAAAGATTCCATTGATTAAACAACTCTTTGCACCAGTGATAACTGCAGGCATCGGGCCATTGTCTACTCGTGGACACTGTGACGTGAGAACGGCGCTTTAAGTTTGGCCAGCAAACAGCCGCGTGGGATTTTAGTTTAATACGGCGATAAAGCGCCTAGTTATGCCACAGAATACGTATTTTTTACTTAAATTACTCTGTTTAAAAACCTGGCTGAAGTCGACTAACATCGGGCCATTCATTTTATAGTTCTTTTAGTGTTCCACTGAATGATTAAACTCACCTAATCAACTAAACATTTTCGGTTTCATGGAGAAAAGTTTGAATAGCAGCCAACAGCGAGTAAAAACGTTGACATTGGGTGTCGAAATGTGCAATCCTTGCTGTTGGACTCGGCATTTATTTACCTCTGAAGCAGTTGCACCGCAATATCTTTGGCCATAAAAATGGTTTTCTACACGCCAGCCATCAGGGCGAAATCGATGGCGTCACATTTGCCAGCTTTTGCCTTTCTTATTCATTGGGGTTAAAAACCAAGTTTTCTCGATTTCATAGTACGAACCAAAGTTTTAAAATATTTAAAACATTGGCTGCAAGGGTGATTGAATTATTTTGAATCACACTTCATACATTATTACACCTTTTGCGATAGAAATCGCAAGAAATGTTCCCACAGTCGAGGTGTGGACATCATACCATTGGAGACATGTGTTGGCCGTAATTTGGATCTGGTTCTGATATGAAAACACGATGCACTTACATTGACAAACATTGTTGGATGCAACCTTTAGAAATATCACACAGGTCTTCGAACATTCTGAAAATCTTCGGAAAAAGCCGTGGTTTTAGATTGAATAAAATAAAAAATCCGAAATTAACAATGAATTCAATGAAAAATAGTAAATCGATGAGTCTGTCGCGGTCTACTTCACCTCGGAAATATTAAACATCACAATAAAACGTTATCTTCGTAGCAATTAGATATGTTTTACACACGGGAAGGAAATGAACATTGCAAAGCTAGTTATAGAGCAATACAGCGTAAGGTTTAAGACTTTGCTGATTTGCGCAAGTTAAAATCTCAATTAGATCTGCTTGGTTTCTTGATAAGGCTTATTGTCCGACCGCTACAGAGGCAACATGTAGAGGCGCACCCATCAAATTCACAGCAATAGAATTTAATAAACACCCCTTAAATAGATGGGTTCCAGCTCATTAAGGAAAGGCTTTTGGCGCCATCATTATGAGCGAACGCGGTTTCAAGTCGCCACGTGTGTGTTTGTGTGCGTAGAAGAGATTTCCCATGGTTTCCAGGCAAACACACCATGGTGATTGCATTATAAATGTGCTACTAAATATAGCATCGAAAATAAGTGGCCAGTGGGGCAGGTGTGTGGCAACTACGATTTCGCGGAATTGTGGGAACTCCATCTCACATGTTGGAGTTTTCCTTGCACGCTTGCAATGGGCAATAATGTTGCATTTTTGAAATGTGTTAGGCCGGGAGAGACGCGATCAATCAGAATTTCCAGCATATTTCCTGTGACGAACTAATTTTAAGAAATTCGCCTGTCGCAGACTCTTGCGAGCCACCCACTCCCAGCTCGGCTGTTCGCAACAGCAACAGGACTCTAGACGAAGCTGGTTGTCTGTGAGCCATGACGTGATTTAGGATCTCCTTAGATTCTATCTATAGCGGTCAGCATGCACACTCTGGTCGTGAGAGAGAGGCCGGGTTATCTTTTAGAAAAATATGGCAGCACAATGGATTGCATGCTTGTATATGGAGTTATTTCGTTCGCTAAAAACGAACAAAAACCGATATTCAAAAACAGAGGAAAAGCACGAGAATCCATTGGACAGTGAATAAAATAGCCGAATCCTGCTTTACCTGGCCCTAGCTTGGACGAAATGATAAAAATTCACGACGATTGGCCGTTTTGGCATCAAATATAGTTAATTCTGTGCAGTTTCGACTAGTGTGATAGCTGCTACCGAAACAATTTCAGCTGCAAATTATAGAGACGATTGGCTTGTTTTAGACAAACATTGCCCATTTGTCAATTAAGTCGTCAAAACAACTACACGACAGAAACGCTGTCAACGAAAAAAAACACGATTTAGGTGATTCATGAATATTATAATCTTCTTTCCATCTGGCCTTTTTTCGTTTTAATTGGGTTTAGGCGTGTAAAAATAGCGGAGAAGTGGCTCTTCCTGACAGATTCAATTTTTGCCAATTCATTAAAACAAAAGAGGTATTTTTAAATGTAAAAACTCCGTCTTTAAATAACGCTAGGTTAAACGATTCCCATTGTTCTAATAGAATATTCAGTAATGTGTTTGTTATGTTGCGTTTAAATACGTAGAAATAGATCCCGAAGATATCTTCTCTAGCGACTGACGCGTGGTCCAAATATTGCCCGCATGTGCAAGCTGGACAATTGGTGCATCCGAAAGCAGGACCAAGAAGGCTCGTGTTACAGTCTAGTCAGTATCTAGTATCTAGTGTTTCTTGAAGAAGCATAACAAGGTTTTAGTTTCGTTTCCAGAAATTGGGCTCAAGTGCTAAAGTCGCAAAACTCCAATTAACTATGCAAATGGTGGTAGTTGAGATCCTTTAAACCACACAGTAAGAATTTAATTCACACGCTTATATGCATCCACGGGATAGCGCTACCACACATGCAGCATGTCTATTATCCCAGATATCATCCAATGCGCAAAAGAACCCATCTAGACTTAGTGGTTAGCATCCTCTATCCGTTGGTGATGGACCCGGGTTCGACTCCCAGGTCATGAAACCTCTGGTGGCGCTGGGGACGCAACCTGTAAATAAATTCCAAAGAAACTGCATGACAAACACCTATGAAGCCGGTTTATCCTGGAGTAGGCCATAGTCGCAAAAACTGTTATTTGGATTGCATCTAGACTTCCAACAATCGTCTAAAAAGACGCGAAACTCCACATTAGACAAGGAGAAATGAAATTTCGTTGAAGACCTTTTTTTGTTTCATAAAGAGCTAAATTTATTTTTTAGCAAAATACTGCAATGATGTCGGCTAGGTTTATCGCACATCTGCTGGCAACAATTCTTCATTTTTGCATCAAATTCTTCCCGGTCGCGAGTTTCGGGGATCCGCATTCTCAGGACTTTCAAATGGTGGAAGAGTCACCCAACGGGACGGAAATCAGCGGCGTGTCAGAGTACCTCCAACGCAGCGTCGGCATGGGGGTCCAGGCAACCTATCAATTACTGGACTCACACGAGTATCTCGCGCGCCTGCTCAAGATAGAGCCACAGTCAGGACGCCTCTACATTGAAGGCCGCGTCGACCGCGAAAGCATCTGCCCACAATCACCGAGCCTCTCCGCGACCTACCTCCCTGTGGAAGTCACCTGCACTAAACAAATCAATATTCTGGCCTCTGTACAGCATAATGCTGAACGTGAGATAAGTGTGCAAACGATACCCCTGAGACTGGCAATATTGGATGTCAACGACAACGCCCCGTCGTGGGATAGCTTCAGGAAAGAGGAAAATGGAAAACCCCTCTTGGAGACTAGCATCGTCGAAGGCGACCCCAACAACATGGTTCTTGTGCCTAGCGCACACGATCCCGACACCGGATCGAACGGCAAGATCGCCTATCGCCTGGAGAACTACAGTGGGGTGGGCGAGGGGGAGAAGGAGGAAATGGACTTCGGTGATGTGCCATTTAAAATAGGTGGTCCGCAAAACGGGTTCCTGCAGCTGACCCCCTTTCAGCCCATCGACTACGAAAAACGATCGGTATATGACCTGCTTTTGGTGGCAACAGATGGCGGGAATCCCGCACAAGTTGGTTCCGCCCACCTGCGTGTGAATGTAATCGACATGAACGACGAGTCGCCCGTTTTTACGCAACAGGTCTTCAGCCCGGCCGGCGGCCAAGGCATTTCGGAGCGTACGCAACCAGGAAAGGTGATTCTAAACGTGACGGCGTTCGACGAGGACGCATCAGAGAGGAATTCGCGCCTTACCTATTCTATGGTACCTGAAAGCGAGAGGCTGGTTGGGGAGATCTTTTCCGTTCACCCGGACGGCCGCATTATCCTAAGAAACTGGTTAGACTACGAATCGCTGGAGCCGTCCCGAATGTCCAGTTCGGTGGCGGCTGCCCGCGAATCGCCCTTGTCGAAGAAAAACAAGGAATTCGCCTTCTACGTCAAGGCCACAGATTCGGCCCCTCCGCCCTATGAGAAGACAGGCACCGCACTGGTGGTGATTCCGATCATTGATGACAACGACGAGCGGCCAATCATTTCGTCTCGATTTTTGGGACCCTCGATCCTCAGTGGCCCCGGCGAAGCTGGTAAGCTTTGGACGCTTCTTTTGATGTCCTGATATCAAGATAAACCAATCACCTTGGCGACCTATTTACAGTCAGCCAAATATAACGCGTTTTCAAGCATTAATGGGTTCTATATTTATTGAATTGACGAGTCATACTTTGACAAAATCAATGCCGCCGAAAGTTTAAGGTCAACAAAATATCAATTTTACTGAGATTAAAATCGTTAATAAATCCAACCAAACAGAAAGAGCAGCATAGCTGCATCTTCGTGAACGTTAAAAATTCGAAAACATTACAAAGGACTGCGCTTCAAACCCCAATGAACATTAATATTACGCTGCAGATCGTGGTGGAATATTTGTTAATTAATATGCGGAATAAAACATAATTTACAATTTGATTGATAGCAATCGACCTATAAATATCATTCTGTTACTTCACATATATAAATTTATTGGCGAATCATGATGGTCGATTTCGACTGATTCTGAAGCTCTGCATAAAAGGAAAAAGACCTAAAGCATGACAACATGACCGTTATTTTTTCGGAATCATGTTTTACCGACGAAATTTCCACTGGATATTCGTTTTCATCTCATGTTTATGAATAAAAGAAAGGTGAAAAGGTAATGGGAAAGGATAACATTGCGTAATTGTCCCGAAACCATTTTTTGGCACCAACCTGAGTGGGCCGGCCACCATTCATCCTGGGATGAACTACCATCGAGCCAAATGGATCCCATTAGTCACCTGATTGCTTGTGCGCGGGCATTCGAATTGTGGTTTTTTTAACGAGAGATGTGTGCGTGGAATATGATTGATCGATTCATGATCGGCTGAAAAGGGTTTCTCGCCTGGGCGCCGGTTGTGGCGAAACCGGCGGCATAATCATCCGAAATTCACCTAACTGAAATCACTCAGAAATTCTGTAGCGGTTAGCATCCTTACTTGGGGACGCCGTCACTTGTCCGCAGCATTCCCACGAATCGTCATGGAAACACCCATCAAGCCGCCTCATTGCCTGGTGTGAAATAGGTGCATGTAAACTTCCCCGAAAAAAAGTATTATTTCCACTTCAATGGTCTACCGTTTTTTGTTATTTTAAAAACTTGATAATTAAATATTTATAGTTCTGTTATACGCCATTGCTTACACCAGTGCTAACGCCAGTGTATACAAATCTTAGAAGGGAGTGTCCTTCAATGCTACACACCCTTTTGTAACACACCGATCCGTTCTTTCTCATTTTAAGATCCAAATGCAGGTTTACCCCCGGGATACCCTCTTAAACAAACAAGTAAAACACACCCAGATGGGAATACCTTTTTCTCCGGGATAAAGAATTTTGCAGAAGTATTTTTTAAAGACGAATGGTATTTACTCTAGCTCTAGAAGTTTAAAATAATTATAGCCTGTATTTTATTACTTATCATCACCATGTTGTTTGTGTTATTCAACCTGGAGTTGCCCTAGTAACTGTTGGGGCGGAAATTCGTTATGCAAATGCAATTCAAGTCCATCGAGTCAACCAGTTTGGGTTGTGTGGTTGTGAAGGCTTCGCCAAACGAAAAGACGCACCAATAAATGTTGTTCCATTACATTCGCATCTGTCTGAAATGTGTCTGTGAGGCGTCTGGGAATGTCACAGACCCTGGAATCCCCTAATTCCGGTTTCTGCAGATTCCGTTAAAACCTAACAGGAATAATGGAGGCGAAAAGGCAAAATTTATTAATAAATTATCGTCCTTTGAATGCACAAAGATCAGCCAATGACATCGGGCCCATGTAATTTTGAACTTTCTATCAGAGTAACCAGACATTTGCCGACTCAGACGAAGCCTTATTTCACACAAACCCATTTTCCGTGTCTTAGTTATTAAACGGGATTGTAAGATTAAAACGTTGTTCACACCCATGGATGACCCAGAACCAGAACACCCGCTCTTATTGATTTCAGCTTTCTGGGAATATGTCAGGTATCTGTGTTGCTTCATGATTTCCATACCAATGTATTGCTAGGATTTCATCTTTCATCATTCTCTAACAGCTGTCCCCAAATCATGACCACATTTAAGTGACCTTTCTCCTTTGCATTAGCCAATGGATTTCAGGGAATATCTCTGCGATGGAAAGAGCCAGTCTCCAAATTAAATTTTCTGCTGTTGACAACCTTACCATTGGCAGTATAATAGTTTACTTAGTCCTCGATGCAAGTAATACCAACAAATAAGCTTGGCATTAATTTTCAAGTATTTTCTAAAATGTGCTCTTGATCATTGTTTTCTAGTTTGTAGTCTCGTGTACAGACATGTGACGATTTAACCAGACAGCACGCTCATCGCGTTTATTTTGAATCCTTACGTTTATTTTGAGATGTGTTTCTGACAACTCAACTCCTAGTGAATCTATACAGTTTAAAAGATAAACTTAGGCAGCCAACCTTTAATATTTCTTAAATCACCCGCGCTTTCTTCGGTTGCCTGACCATTTTATAAGTCCATCCTCAATATGTAAGTCTATGCTGCCTAGGAAAGTCCTAATACGTCCTAAAACTCGTTAGTGATTTTCACATTGGCACCACATTCCACTTGTTTAATCGATAAAAGTGGACAAGAACTCCCGCCTCTTGCATAAACAGGCAATCTGTTCGTTCACACAAAGCCGAGTATTTCGTACCCACAAAAAAGGAATAATCGACGTTGACGTAAATGGTGCGAATGCCTAGTCCCGGGTGTGAACGTTTTAGACACGCAACCTGCATTTCCTACGCCTAGCAAGACTAATGGTGCGTTTGATGGATTCGTTTTCAGGCATCTTTTTATCTACACATCGAGTGCCATGAACCCAAAACTCTGCCCATATAAAATAATGTGAACCAAAACGGTCACTATTAAAATATATAAAAAATAAAACAAAGCGATAAAACAAGACGTTTATTCCCCCTATTGTTTTCTTCTTTCCCGTTTTTCAATTGGTTTCAGCGAGTTTAATATATTTAAATTGATAAACAAAGAATAATTTCGTGGAATTGTGTTTGTATACAATTATCGGATGATTGTCTACCCGAGATCAAGGATAAGTTCAAAGAAAACTATGCACCGTTTGCAACAATACATAAAATGTGGGCAAATGACTAATGGGATTTGTAGAATTGGTGACGGCAACAGAAGTATAAAGTGTTGTCCCTGTGTTAGTTAAGTGTTGGATGATGCCATGTCCAATATGTCAAAGAAGCTTCACTGTGCCCGGGCCTGACGCTTTTTTAACAATTGTAGGTGTAATCACGGAGAACTCTTCGGTCCCAATTCGTATTGCGTATATCCAGGCCAGAGATCCCGACTTCGGTGGACGCGATAGGGTGGAGTGTTCTGTGCCAGACAACGACAACCTCTCTCTCAAACGCATTCCCCAGACAACTCATCAGCTGCAGTACGACGAGGAGGATGACTCGCCCGAGGCGCATAGCAACGACTTCCTGCTCAGTCTCGAGACCCCGGTGGATCGCGAGGCCACCAAAATGCTGCGTGTGCGCATCCACTGCGTGGACGGCGCCAACAACACCGCCGATCACCTCATCAACATTCGCGTGATCGATATTAACGACGAGGCACCAAACTTCGTGTTCCCCATTTTCTATTTCACCGTTAATGAAAACATTAAAGTACCCATGATGGAGGGCGGGGACAACGGAACCTCCCCAGGATACCGAATAGGTCGTGTCATCGCCAACGATAAAGACCAGGGGGACAATGCAAAAGTGCACTACAGCATCCTTTCACATATAGAAATCGAAGAACCCAAAGTGAAGCCGAGTATTTTTTCATCAATTGAAAACGGCCAAGGTGGCCCACCGGCGCAAACCTCGGATTACTTTCGAATCGACGCTCTCACTGGAGAATTATTTGCCCTAAAGTCGTTTGACGCTGAGAAGGAGAAGGTGATGAGCTTTCAGGTGATTGCTGTTGATCAGCCAACCAATGGAGTGTCTCATACGGGAACTGCCAGTGTTAACGTCTACATTGGTGATATCAACGACTGGTCCCCGGTGTTCCGCAGAGTTCAAGACGACGGAGCTCCCCACCAGTCCGTTATCCAACCGAGTATAATGGACGATTTACCCTCAGTGGATTCGTATCGGTTTAGTATCCGAGAGAATATGCCTGCCTACAGTCTGGTGGGTCGGGTTGGAGCTATCGATCCAGATGTCAGTTTTTGGGCCTCCTACACGACCGAGTACAACACCTCGCCGTCCGCGGATCCCTCGAGACAAACCTTACCAGGTGTGCTGCTCCAGTTTGCCCACGGAATGCCGCAGTACATCGAGAACTCCCTGACAATTCACCCTACTTCAGGGCAGATACGAACGGTGAGACCATTGGACAGGGAGACGCGATCCAACTACACCTTTAATGTCATCGCCGTTGACAAGGGACCTCGAGATCAAGTGTCTCGGACGTCTACGGCAGCGGTCACTGTTATCATCGAGGTAAGTATGTTGAACTAAATCGGGGATGATTGGTCTTGTAATATAGATACATGTAGCAATGAAGGTTTTATGAATTTGAAAATGCATCAGCTTATACAGAGAAAAGGCGCGATTTAGGTTCTGAGAATTACAAACGAGCAAACAAAATATAGACATCGATTCTACGATACTGTGTAATGCTTACGTTTGGAGACGGCGGCATATTTATCAATACACTTAAACTGCATGTCAGAGAAAATCAGTCTGTGGCCACTTTTAGCTGGTTTCGTTTAGCCGAAATACGCACAGAAGAGACGTAGTTCTATTCAAGTCGGTGAAACCGCAAACAATAGTTTTAATTAATATATGATACACCCTAAATGCGCAGATGGAAGTCTTTGATAGGGACGCGGTTCTCTGACAAGTAACCATAAAAATGAGTCAATACATCCTAAGTAAAACCTTGCGGATGAATTTAAATAAAATACGGTATGTACTGATGTCCATTGTGCATTCATATACCTGCAAAGCAGAAAAGCACAACACCTAGATAATTACGGAATAATGCTTTAATTGTTAGAAATTGACAAAATCCGAAAGTAAGTTGTTGTATCTGTTCATAAAAATACTGTCAAGATCACCAGGAGAATTATAATGGATTCAGAGGTTTCACGTGGAATTCCCGAACAATTGATTAGGCATGCCTCTTGATTGTTCAAAAACCCACATTTTTTTGCGCAAGAGGTATGTCCGTCAGAAGGGCCGTTGTCTTGGTGATTCAGCGGCCTGATGCCGTCTCCAGGACGCGCAACCGGAGAGTGTCCCGGTTATTGACCCCCCACGGGGTTTGTGTGCGTGTGGATTCACAGAAAACACCAGTCCTAGAACATGTACACATTTCGTGCAAGTACGTACTAATGTATCTAATGCAGTTTACCAGTTGTTTCTCTATTCGGAGCGAGAATAACACGAATGCACTGCGTGATGTAAGTATCGATTGCCATTATAAGAATCTTCTGGCCGATATAGATTTTCAGGGAAAATATTTTTTTCAAATGTGCCCATGCACATTTAAATACGGTCAGGTCGAAAACATCATGTCTAGTTGAGTGAAAATTTTCTTCCAGGACGAAAATGACAATGACCCGGTGTTCATATACCCCGCGAGACAAACCAGAAAATCGGTTGAGACAAGGGGTGCCGGTTCTTCATCGTCTTCATCCCCATCCTTTCAATCGGCGGAGTCTTCAGGGGACAGTGATCCGATTTCATATGAAACAGTCAGCATCCCAGTGGGAGGTGGACCAGATGGCGGGAACGGTAATTAAATTGCTTGAAAAATAAATATTTATATCGTATTTGATAAATAAATAATGTCTATATGGGAGGCTGTATTAATAAAAATCTCATAAATTTGCCAAAAACAACAGCAACATAAGCTAATAAAGCGACACACTGCACCCAAACCTTTAAACTAAATGATCTCTGTTTCACCTCATCCAATCGGTAGAATTTAGCAGGAATGTGAAAAAGACCTTTTGGAGACCGTCTAGCAAGACGCCAAGAGCAATCATCAAATAATTCGCGGTATCACCAATCAAATTGCTGTCTTCTGCAAAGAAGGACAAAGCAACGTCAAAAGATCGATTTTATTATTTTGACTACTTTATTGGCCCTTCTTAGGTAGCCCAACAGCACGCAAACTTATGCGCGTTGAAGCCCAAGACCCCGACGAAGGTCCGAATGGCGAAATAAACTACTCCATCAAGAGCGGCAATGCCGACGGCCCCTTCTCCCTGGACCCAGTCTCTGGCTCTTTAAAGCTGAGGGCGCATCATTCCCTAAAGGAGGTCCCCGATTACCGTCTGGAAATCGACGCTTGTGATCGGGGCACACCCCGACGATGCGCCACCCCGGCGCGCCTCCGAATGGTCTTTGAAAGGCCCGGTGGAAAGGCCATCGGTCTCGCCTACACCAGCTTCCAGGACCCTGAACGATTTCCTCCCCTGGGCCGATATTCTGGCGGGTCTGCGGCATCATTAGCGGAGGGCGGTGATCAGGCTTATGTCGAGCAATGGCGTGGCGGTAACTACGGCGACTCAGAACCCCAATGGGCCTCCCACCGATCGAAGTGGGACGACAAACAGCGCAATCCGTGGGGCGGAGAATACGAGAGACAACAGGGTACCGGTGGTTATCGGCGAAGTGGAGTAAACGTGGGGGAGGCTGTTATCATTTGCGTTGCTGTCATTTTCGTTGTGTTTTTGTGTGCTGCTTTGGTGCTCTTTTTCGTGGTGAAACGGAAGTCAATTTACCTCGCCATCGGAGGCCGAAACAGGCATAAAGGTAAGCAGTCATCTTTGGTTGTATTTTTGTACGCATTTGCCGGATATTCGGCTTCCCACTGAACCCCCCTGAGATCCAAAAAAAGCAGTTGGCCCCAAATGCGCGTAAGTGGGCTTCTGCCATATTAACAGAGCGGAAACAACCGCAAATTCACAACAGGCGCGCAGATTTCCGTGTATGGCGTGAGATAGTTGCTGTGTTTGAATTAGGGAACACAAAATACGAGTTTTTCCGCTGACCGTTGGCATTTAGTAGAAATCCGTATAATTGTGGGCACAGAACTGTGTATTTCTAGCAAAGGTTATGCATCTTGGCACTTCGCGAGGTAGCAAGGAATAAATTAATTTGGCAAAGCCCCTACCTGAACCTCGCAGGCGGAAGCATTTAGAAGAAGTAGTGGTTCCCAGCGAGTAGTGTTTGGTATCTTCCCAAACCAGTAAGGGCCTGTCATTCAACGTCGATTCCCCAGAGGGAAGAATTAAACAGATTAACGAAATTTACAGGAGAAAAAAAAACGCTTAAAATAATAAGCTTCTGTCAAACACTCCATCAATGCACCACATAAAGTAGTGCACAGAATTTCAAATTAAAAGGTTTTTGAAATGCTCCTATTTTTTATGAATCCAATGGGCGCAATCTTGTAAAGCAGTGATCAAATGTGTAATCCAATTGCTAACACAAACGAGTTCGTAACCGATTCGTTAGCACATAACTGCATTGAGATGGGCAATGTTTTGTGATGTCTCAATTAACCACTTATTATAAGTTTTATTATGCACATCTACTTCGCAATTTGGTGGGAAATGTAACTTTGGCGGGTAGGGTTAGGGAGCTGGTCTTTTTGAAAAAATGTCCAACTTCCGCCAGTGTTTCTATTTAATTCGTAAAATTTAAAAACAATGGTGGCTTTATTTGTCCGTTTTTCTAGACATTGAAGACCCCAACTGCCCGGACTATGCGGCAGGGAATTATAAACAGGAGTCTTCCATGACTTGCGAGGTATGTTGGTCATCGTCCTAAATGTAGCGTATGCAACATATATGATTTCAAGGCGATTTGGAGGGACTGGGACAAAAAGCACTTAACGCGGCGTTGTTAGAATGACAAAAAAGATTGTTTGTAACAGTGAATTAAAAACTTTATATTAACATCGCACATTAAGCTTCAAGAAACCGGCACACAAATAACATGACGTACGCAAAGCATTATTCGACGTGCTTTTGGAATCGATTCTCGAATGACGTGCACTTAGTCCATCGGAGTCTGTGTAAATAATAGCACATACTTGCGTTGCAACGTCTTGAAGGTTTAGATTACTGCAGAGGTTGGAATGGGCATTCGATTATTTTGGCACCCAACCAAAATAGCGTGGCTAGATTGGACAGGATTTGTACAGAATGATCTGGCTGTTTAAAATAAATAAATAATTACAATGTTATGCATTGAACAGTGACCATTTCATGACGGGCATGAATGCTGTATAAAATGACATGAATAAAACAGTTCTCTTGCTAATGGACCGGTGACATAACCAAGCGTGAAAAGTACGTCCTCCTGCTGGGACTAATTCAGTGGGAGATATTTTGAAACAGTTGTTTCAAGATAGACGGCTATGTAATGTTTCGTTGTGCGAATACTTTAATGAAGTAATATTATAAGCGATTTATGTAGGAATATATCGAAGTGTGCCACCTAGAGATCAGCATATTTGGACCGCAAAGAGATACTGCGATATTCCCTTGGATTTATGGATTACTTGGTGAGAAATTAACTCATGGAGCTTATTTTTTACGCGTTTTAGGGCCTTGAGCCCAACGAACGGGCATCCATCTACCGAATGCTCCCGGGAAACCACGCCCCAGGGAAGATCGTTTTCGTGGACAACAATTTCGACAGACAGAGTCTTGCCGGCGTTCCCTGTGGCGATGCTGTGGCGCTAAGTCCGATGGGCACGTCAAAAATTTATATTATATTTTAGAAATTACCATATATGCGCCGTATAGTTGGGTTAATGACGGATACACTCTCTACGTAATCACTCCTGGTTATATCAAAACCACAGGGTTGGCTACCAATAAATGAGTAGCTAATTCGTCTTACTGAACCCATATGTTTACATGATTGACTCTTGATTTACTCTAGAGTGGGCAAGATATTTTTCAACGTGGAAGCTGGTATTAACAGGAAATAATATGTTCCAGCCGGAAAGACATTCAGCCACCCGATCGTCTTTCATCTTTATTCATGTTGATGATTATAGAAAGTCCACTAAAATAGAAATAAAGAAAACAATCTAGTAACCCTTGTTTGATTGGCGAATGGTTGGCCAATCAAATGTCTGTTTCTTGATGCGTGCATTTGAGGCAGACTGTTTTTTTAATAAAATATAGCGACGAATTAACGTGACCCCAGTCACTAACCTTTTGCAATCTAAGGAAAAACTAGTTTATTTTGATTAACATAACCCTCGCGGTGTTTTTAAACAAGTCTGCCCTTGTCAGATTACTGTTGAGACAACTCACGTTTTTTAAGGTATGTTGGCTCCAGTAGGGTAATTTATGGATGCGTTTGGCACACAATTATACAAAACCAAGTGAAGTTGTCTTGCAAGTGTGTATACAACCGTTATGGAGGCAGCCGCACACATACGGCTGTTCGGACCATCGAATCACAAGGTTGGCATGAATGTATGGAAATAGGCCGACGACCAAACTTTGATTATTTACCAACGCTGTTATATGCAAAAGATGGAGGATTTAAAAATTCAAAGTTTTGACCGAATTGATCGTTTTATTGGGGGTCCGCACACCAATTAATTACTGACATAATACCTTGCTCAGAAATCCGGGGATTCCTATTAAGCAACCATCAACATGTGGGTTGGAGACTTTGGATGACTGCCTATATCTCGACAGCTGATATCCTCATAATATTTCATTTTTGGAAATTTTTGTATCACGAACATTTCGTTCAAGTACTGTGATTTCGCATTGGCACAGGGATCGGATGAAGGAATCTGGAAGTTGTTGCGTTTTATTTTTGCGGTTTCCTGTTAAGTGGATAAAATCTTTTCCGATGAAAATTGAGGGAAATTTGTCGAAACGGAAATCAATGATTGCTATATAATGTTTACTTTTGCAACATATTTTTAGTCGACGGAACTTGATCTAAATAGAAGGCCGTGTTATCACCCTTCAGAAGTTACATTTTTAGCGTAACACGGAACGACAGATCCATAATGTTTCACACAGCCTTTGCATCATTATTATTTGACACATTCAATGATAGAAGATATCTCGGGCCTGGGATGGCGTTTTCGCATGACATTTTCTTATAATTTATGAGTCAACTAAATACCTCGAAAGACCAATTCCTGAACGATCGATGGCCGAATATAGTATCTTTTTTATATTTAGTCAATGGGAAACGGACAGCGCCCTCGCTACAGGACTACAGTCTTCGGAGAGGCATGAGTGCCAGTGAGGCGGTGCTTACAAACCTCGAGTCAGTTTATATTACGGGTCCCGGTGTACCGGAGGCCTCACTGGGAACCTCCGAATATCCCGATGTCGGCACCAGGTCGGCCTTCCACTATCCCCAGTCAATGTCACGCGATGGAAGTCTTCAGACAGCAGAGGTTGGCCCTATGGTGGTTGGAACGATCGTCGGCCCTAACGGCACAACGCAAGCCGTCAACATATCCCGACCTAGTGAATACGACACGGTCACATTTCAACGGCGTTGCGCTAGTCTGAAGCCGATTACAGGGGCAATGCCACCCTACCACACCTATCGATATGTCCGGCCTCCGTATGTCTACACTCCAGCTGTTGGGAGCACGCCGGGACGTGTTATACACTGTCGTGGACTCTCGGAGCCAAACAACAACAACAACAACAACATTTCACACGTCCAAACACCCTACTCACCGCACCAACGACAGCAAAAATACGTTTTTGCGGACGATCAACACACCTACCACGGTTTGGATGTGCTTGCTACCACGCTTCAAAGACAACGCCGGCCGCACGAGGACTGTATGGAACTCACCTCGCCAATGATTGCAAGCCCGCAATATGGGCATCTGAGGCAACCAATGAGCAACTACGCTATTGCCTCCCCAGTTAACCGATATGCGGCGTTGAATAGTCGAATGGCTCCAGATGGGGAGGTTACTTCGCTCATGGAGGTGCCGAACACGATAAAGGGGATGCGCGTCTCGTACGGACAGATGCAACACTTGGTGGGATATAGAGCTGGCGATGCAGGGACCTCGGAGGAGGGAGCCAGCGAGGCCTTCGACCTGAAGAGTAGTCCAAATTCCTTGAGTGATATAGAATTCAAGGACGACGGTATTGTAGGAGTTGAAGATGAAGTGGAGGGCGATGACGACGAGGAGAGGGGGGAGGATCAAGAAGAAGATGGTTGCGAGGAAGGGGAAGTTGACGAAGAAGATCAAGAATCTATAACTGATCCAAATGCAAAATTGATCTCATCTCAACACAACGTTGGAGGGAAACAGATAGCGACTTCAGGGGGACGAAAACAGCAATCGTCAACGAGTATCAACCGCTTTCCAAACCCTCCTGAATCTGAAAGTCAGGCAACTGAAGAAATTGTAATAAGATCTGAGGCCACCCAACCGGTGCCACCGAGCCAATCATGCGCCACATACTCCGTGCACGAGGCGAGTTTTGTTTGAGAAAGAAACACAAACTGTTAACTGATGACACAACATTTACGAATGGCTTCTTCCATATTTGAAACGTTGATTCTATCGTTCTGTTTAACTTTTTTATTGAAAAGTTTGACTTTCATCTCGGTATCAAATGATGAACAACAATTCTATTTTCTTAAATATCCAAAAAAAACCACTTTAGAGTCGTTGGTGTACATAAAATTATGCATTATCAATAGGGATTATTAAACACCGAAGCAAATGATGTATCTATATATATTGTGTTAACTAATACGTAACCTTTACGCAAACGCACGACCAATCACAGTTAAAAAAAGAAAATTTTATGGGCGGAAGCAAACCATTTCCCGGTTGGAAGGTTGCTACTGTTAATGGCTCCGTCATTGAAAATTCGATTGCTCCATTCAGTGTAAAGAATGCTATTCAATTTACCAAGGCTCCAGTTTTGAAGCACTCTAGTACAGGCATCTGACGACATCTTCGAATTCTTCAACCAAGGGGAGTAGCAAATGAAAAGACGGAGCGAACTAAATGCTTCGGGATCTTAGTTAAAAACGAAGGTGCACCTGTTGGCGATCGTTATTATTAGAAGGAAACAAAGCGATAAGAGTGTCGTGCTGCATTGCGAATAGACCGGAAAAGGAAACGTACACCGGCTGGGTCGTAGTAGTGATGGCGTTCGGACAATTTTCATATGTAATACTTGTTATACTGCCTTGTTTTATGCTGAAAGTTTTGGTCCTCGTGGCCTCAATAAAACCGCTACAATTATTATTATTTTGATTAATTATTATAATTCGTGCAGTTTTCGATAACAAACCACAGCGTAAACCAATACTCTGTGGAGATGTTTCATTTAAAAATGAATGCCACTGTTCCTATCTAGGTATACGGTCAAAGATACAAACGTTTCGCCGAAGTAGCTACGATTTTTTGGAACACATTTAGGCTGCCCGGAAACCATATTTTCTTACGGTTCTACAATAAACGCACATCGAAACGATTTTCTACATGCATTAGACTCTTCGCCAACTATTGTTTTTGATAGCTGCCTGCGCTATATATTCAGAAAGAAATCACTGAAACGCCGTGCTCGAGTTTCTCATTATAATTAATGATCATGTTTGCACTTGTTTAAAATCATCACCTCACCTGGAGAACAAAGTTCGGTGTTGATATTTACTATCGTGTAACAGTTTAACGGGCCTATAACTGGAATAAAAACGACCTTATTTAATGTATGTATGCATTGACCTACTGGTTTATGCTTACTGTTAGCTTTACGTGTATCTTTACCAGGACATCGCGCGGGATTTGAAGTCAACAACGCGCCAATAGGACGCTATCTTCTGTCAACGACCTTCACATTGGGTGACTGTCTTCTATGATGGCGAAGACTGTTATACGGTTCATCTAGATGAAGCCACACACTCCCCAACCAATATAGAATCCCTCACACTGGATCACACAAGGAAACAACTGCCTTAATCCACAGTCGCCGAGACTCGAGTAACTTCCTCCCTTTCCAAACTCATGCACCAGCGTCGTAGTTTTCCCGTTATAAAGACCGATCCTATTGTTACCCAACGTCTGTATAACCAAGCCATGCATTTATCTATTTTCAACTTATGATTATCAATTCTCTCAATTCAATGCGTGTTCTAATTTTGGCTGCCTGGACGTGTATCCATGTTCTACGATTAACGTTACAAAACCACCAGCGAGGGTTTAACATTTATTAGGCCAGAATCCCAAAACTGGAAGAGCGTAACACCACTTATCAGGCGCTCCCACGTTTTTCGATGAACTGGATCTGCGATAGTCCAATGAACAGCAACATTTACAAAAACAGTTTCCTACACAGGTATCCCTAATAATTAGGTTGATGCCTCTGCGTTCCATTTAAACAAAGAAGCCACACTTGTTTAAACGGTAAACCGTGGAGAACTCACTCGGTCAACCTACCATCGTCATGTCAACGGTGGCGGCCCTACAGATTTCAAGATCAGTGCATCGCACAAGATAAGATGTCCAGGAATCACTGCCTGCTAAATGTTCTTCATCAATCCCAGATGTTATTTCAGTCTCTTTCATCATCACATCCTCTTTTGCCGTTTGTAAGTTACGATTAACATTCTTCGTAAGTAAACCACCCTCTGGCTCTTACACCTGACTTTTATGTCGTGATTGGACCTTCGTATTGGGGCGGAATCTATTGAAATGCAGTTTCCCAATTGATAAATTATTTTTCTAGGTAACATCCATCACCGTCTTGGAAAAACCCTACACGGCCCGTTTAATAGCACACAATGGACACTATTTCTGTTTCCTCAGTTGACGAACACGTCTCCGGTTCAACTGAGTTAGCCTTGGAGTGTGAATCTTTGCGAGAATTTTACGGGAAACCGTTTTTTGGTTTTCAAAGTAAAGAAGATGGTCTTGTGGATGGTCTTTTCATTGGTGCACCCACAATTCAATCGACATGTCGCGTATCCGCGTCTAGAACAATGGATTTGAGTGCGAACCTCATAGTCTCTCCGCTCCCCAAAGCCTGCTCCCATGACACTTCGTTATTAACTTACTTTGTCAAACATTTGCCACCAATTTTCGTACATTTTTGTCAGGTCAACTCGGGGCCTTCCGCCGACATTTCTTTCTCACTTCGCTGTAGTTGGCTGGATGACACCCATTTGGAGGCTGTGGAGAAACAACTGTCCACCATTTATGCTGAGAATCCATGCTCACCCTTAAGTTCGTGTTGCGGGTTTATCGAACATGAAATATTGGCGTTTTTGTTTCCCCCAACCGATCATGGGGAGGATGGTGACATCAGCTTCGGAAATGAGCCAATCGAAAAAGCATACGTTAAATTGAAATCGATTCTGGACCACAACGAGTATGCTCTTCGGGAAATCGTGCCAGATAAGATGTACGAATGTGACGTTTGTGCAACGTCTGGCCTTGGAAAGCAGTTTCTTCGGTTTGTGAATTGTGGGCACCTATTTTGCCGCACGTGCATCAAGGCTAGTCTCATTAATCAAGTTGAAAACCACTTAAACGGCGGAAACCCAACTTGTCTGTCTTGTAACAAGGAAGCTGCTCAATTTGAGGTACGTTGTTTATATGAATCGTCAATGCCCCTATCCTTCTCGTCCACCACGAATCCCGGTTTCCCAACGCCATCAACTCTCTTGCAGATGCGCGCTGTTCTTCCCAAAGTGATATACCAGCGCTATGAAGACCTGCTATTGGCGAAGTCTTTGAGTCAAATGGGCGATGTCTCGGAGTGCCCACGTCCAGAATGCAATCAGCGAGTCCTTTTGACTAACCCGGATCTTGGAGAGTGCCCCAAGTGTGAAATACCCTTTTGTCCGAAATGCCGACGCACCTACCACGCTCCGTCATACTGTAGAATCCGGACTAACTTTGACCAATTCAGCAATGGTACGCACACCTTTAAATGAACCACATTCAACTCCATTAATCCTCGACATTTAGTTAATTTGCGAAACTTTTAATCTATTTAGAGCAAATTTTCGAGATATTTCAGGGTGAAGACACCGAGGAAAAGAAGGAAATTATAATGAAATTTGGTCAGCAGAATATCCAGCGATTGTTGAATGACCATCTCAGCGAAATATACTTGAAGGATAAATCCCTACCATGCCCCTCTTGCCAAGCGCCAGTTCAGGTAGGTGAAGACCATCATTCCAATTTCTTTATAACAATTTTTATCTTTGCTCGTGGTTACATTAATTCGAAGAAACGATGAATTCTTCTTATTCTCCCGAATTTATGGACACCGACACGGCGATATTGTGGACTAAAAGCGGAAAATCTGTGCTAGCCATGGTCCATTATCCTGGGACATATCAGGCCACAATCTTTTGGTTCAAGGAATGTTCATGCCTACGTGCTTGAACGCCCAAATACCTATACTGGAGTCTACAATATTTTATAAACCCCTTGCGCGCTTCATCCAAAATGCCCCTTCTCATAATTGAATTGGAAGACTGGTTTCATGAGACTCTAAATCACGAGGAGCTAGACCGTTGTAGCTGGATTATTTTTTCCTTCCTATCACCCTTCCTGTTTTATTTGTTTCAGCGTCTCAGCGGATGCAACTTAATGCGTTGTATATTGTGCAACACCATCTTCTGTTGGCTATGCAGAATGCCTATTGTGAAGGAGGGCTATGGTCATTTTTCAAAAGGCAAGTGTAAAGGAAAGCTGTTCTTCGCTAACGCAATTGACGAAGATCAAAACGAAGCATATCATTAGTTATTTGTAAAATAGAATTTTCTCATTGTTTTAAAAAATAAATTTGAAGCATTGTCTTAATTTTGACTCCCGGGGTACGGTGTGTCAGATTTAACCAAAGAGAGTTTTTGTTGGGGAATCGTCTTTTTCACCAAGAAAATTCTGTTATATTTGTATTCATTCTTTTCATTAATCCCTCACGTCTTCAACTTTAATTGAAAATGTTCCACGCGTACCCATGCAGAACCATTCCATATCCAGAGGTCAGATGAGGTCAATCGCATCTACTACCCCCCGTCTTCCACAGTGAGTATTCTCCGATTGTCTCCAATCGACCCCAACCCCCGTTATAAATACCAAATCACACTCTCCAGGCGGTTTCTTGAATACCTCGGCCTCTCTTAGGTCTTCCAGTTGGTGAACTTAACGGTTCATAACATATTCGCGACGCAGAATTCTCGTTTGATTCGGTTTTCCATGATACCATAATGATGCAGCATTCGGGAGAAGCCGAAAATGCCGTCTAGGGTGTGGAACCGATGAATACGCCTCGGACCTCTCTGTCGACCCTCAAGGAAGAATCCTACTTGTACATGTAAAGGCTGCGAAATTTGGGACCACAACATGTGATATACCGCAGAAGAGACCAAATGTCGCCTCTGGTCGCGAGTGGGAGACAAATACCTTTCCATCGACGTTGACGAAAGATAAGGGTGAGTTTGTGTGCCCCAACAGTCAACGTCATCCCAGGATGCAAAGTGTGCCTTTTAGAAGCCACACTTGTTTAATCGGTATACCGTGGAGAACTCACTCGGTCAACCTACCATCGTCATTTCAACGCGGGCGGCCCTACAGATTTCAAGATCAGTGCATCGCACAAGATAAGATGTCCAGGAATCACTGCCTGCTAAATGTTCTTCATCAATCCCAGATGTTATTTCAGTCTCTTTCATCATCACATCCTCTTTTGCCGTTTGTAAGTTACGATTAACATTCTTCGTAAGTAAACCACCCTCTGGCTCTTACACCTGACTTTTATGTCGTGATTGGACCTTCGTATTGGGGCGGAATCTATTGAAATGCAGTTTCCCCATTGATAAATCATTTTTCTAGGTAACATCCATCACCGTCTTAGAAAAACCCTACACGGCCCGTTTAATAGCACACAATGGACACTATTTCTGTTTCCTCAGTTGACGAACACGTCTCCGGTTCAACTGAGTTAGCCTTGGAGTGTGAATCTTTGCGAGAATTTTACGGGAAACTGTTTTTTGGTTTTCAAAGTAAAGAAGACGGTCTTGTGGATGGTCTTTTCATTGGTGCACCCACAATTCAATCGACATGTCGCGTATCCGCGTCTAGAACAATGGATTTGAGTGCGAACCTCATAGTCTCTCCTCTCCCCAAAGCCTGCTCCCATGACACTTCGTTATTAACTTACTTTGTCAAACATTTGCCACCAATGTTCGTACATTTTTGTCAGGTAAACTCGGGGCCTTCAGCCGACATTTCTTTCTCACTTCGCTGTAGTTGGCTGGATGACACCCATTTGGAGGCTGTGGAGAAACAACTGTCCACCATTTATGCTGAGAATCCATGCTCACCCTTAAGTTCGTGTTGCGGGTTTATCGAACATGAAATATTGGCGTTTTTGTTTCCCCCAACCGATCATGGGGAGGATGGTGACATCAGCTTCGGAAATGAGCCAATCGAAAAAGCATACGTTAAATTGAAATCGATTCTGGACCACAACGAGTATGCTCTTCGGGAAATCGTGCCAGATAAGATGTACGAATGTGACGTTTGTGCAACGTCTGGCCTTGGAAAGCAGTTTCTTCGGTTTGTGAATTGTGGGCACCTATTTTGCCGCACGTGCATCAAGGCTAGTCTCATTAATCAAGTTGAAAACCACTTAAACGGCGGAAACCCAACTTGTCTGTCTTGTAACAAGGAAGCTGCTCAATTTGAGGTACGTTGTTTATATGAATCGTCAATGCCCCTATCCTTCTCGTCCACCACGAATCCCGGTTTCCCAACGCCATCAACTCTCTTGCAGATGCGCGCTGTTCTTCCCAAAGTGATATACCAGCGCTATGAAGACCTGCTATTGGCGAAGTCTTTGAGTCAAATGAGCGATGTGTCGGAGTGTCCACGCCCAGGTTGCAATCAGCGAGTCCTTTTGACTAACCCGGATCTTGGAGAGTGCCCCAAGTGCGAAATACCCTTTTGTCCAAAATGCCGACGCACCTACCACGCTCCGGAACACTGTAAACATACAATTTATGTTGGCCCCTACACCATAGGTATGCCTTTTATCAAATAATTCATATTCAATGCTGTGTATTCTCAGTGATTCGTTCATGTTTAATCTTTTATTCCATTTTAGAGGACATTTTGAAGATATTTCAGGGGAAAGACACCGAAGAAAAAAAACGAATTATAATGCAATTTGGGAAGACAAATCTCCAGCGAACATTGAGTGAATACCTCAGCGAAATATACTTGAAGGATAAATCCCAACCATGCCCTTCTTGCTCGGTACCAGTTCAGGTAGCAGAAAACAATCAATCCTATCTCTTTATAGTCGTCTTAATGTGACATTGCGAAAGCATTAAAGTGAATGAATTCATCGTAATCACGGAGGTTTATTCGGACGACTGATGGAAAACCTTTGCGCTCAATAATCATTAGCTGTTTCGAGGTATTAAAAGGTTGAAATACAAAATACACTATTTTTCGAAAATCCTCGGGTACTTCAATCGAAAACCCGTTAAAATAACTTCATTGGAAATCTTGTTCAACGAGACCCTAAATCACGAGGAGCGAGACCGTTGTAAATCGATTATTTTTTTATTCACATCACCCTTCCTGTTTTATTTGTTTCAGCGTCTCAGCGGATGCAACTTAATGCGTTGTATACTGTGCAACGTTACCTTCTGTTGGCTCTGCAGAAAGCGTATTGGGAAAGAGGGCTTCGACCATTTTTCGAGTGGTACTTGTAACGGAGAGCTATTCACTGCTAACGTCATTGATGAACCTACAAACGACGAGTAGGATTTGCTTCAATAATGTGCAATTTCGTTATTGTTTGGAAAAATAAAATTTAAGCGTGTGTATTGTGTCTTAAATTTGACTCCCGTGGTACGGCGTGTTTAATTGTCACCAAAGAGAGTTTTTGTTGAGGAATCGTCTTATTCACCAAGAATATTCTGTTACATTTGTATTTATTCTTTTCATTAATCCTTCACTTGTTCATCCTATAAGTACAAATATTCCAAGCACTTTGCATGCAGAACCATTCAATGTCTAGAAGTCCGATGAGGCCACCCGCGTCCTTAAAAATCAGTTACTTTTTGGAAAGAAGACATACTTAATTGAAGACGACCTGGCCAAAATGGAAGCTTACTTATGACGGCTACACAAGCACTCGCATTGTGGAGGACGAGTGACGAGTCTTGTAGATTGTTAAGGTTGGTTGTTGTTGTTGTTGTTGTTGCATAGTCAACGTGTTCTTAATGTTGGTGGCTTTTAAGAGGACCATTCCAGTGAAGGTTCAGCCAAGGATCCCGTGAACCACGAAGCGGTTGGAGCCAAATCGGACAGCCTAATGCTTTGAAGCATTACAAGGATATTTGTAATTATTCCATCATAAGTTTCAACGGCGAATCTGTAAAGCGCGTTTGCGTGATCAGGTCTCCAACGACGGAATAAGAAACCGCTCTGCAAACTCGGAGAAGCCGGCAACCCCTTTTTCAACGCAATCGACTGTAGCGGCTGGGTGACGTTCTACGCCAGCCGGAGACTGATCTTT
Organism: Proteocephalus fallax; assembly: GCA_028672205.1. Lineage (NCBI taxonomy): Eukaryota > Metazoa > Platyhelminthes > Cestoda > Proteocephalidea > Proteocephalidae > Proteocephalus > Proteocephalus fallax. Next base: position 37,760 of record JAPUBX010002202.1, on the reverse strand, counting down.
CAAACTGCTGCCTCTCGCCGTCACCTTGGCAAGGGCTTCCAATTGTTAGTCGAGAGGGCGTCAACGCATGGATAATAGTTTCTTGGGATTACTGGGCTACGGATGACGTCCCTTCATCGCAACGATGAACCTATGTACCCGGCAGTCCAATTAGTTTCTTCCCGCCGTAGGGACAGACCTCGGGCAAAACTGTTAATAATGACTGCTCAAGCGAGCAACATGGACTGAAATTAAACAAAAATGAAACAACCGCGTTTCCATGACTAGCTAAACTTGCGGATGAAAATCAAGACCGAAATCGATACGGAGGGATAAAAGGAGTTCGATAATTACACAATAAGAAAAAAACTCGCCGTCTTGATTTTGCAACTGTTCTGTGGTTGCTGCTCCAATATGATGAGTTATCTATCGATACAAAAGCTGTTATTATGACTCAATCAACAGGTCTAGTAGCTATTATTTGATGAAAACTCGGATTGGCGCGCAATATTGTCAGGTCATCCGCTTTTGGTAACTGCTGTACAGAAAAGTTTAATATTTGGCACAATCTGATTCATTACCGTATATGTTTGGTAGGCACTTGTACGATATTCATGCATCGGACTATGCATGGCGAGTACTATACTCGATTTTAGTTCTCCTAAACCTATACTGACGTAAAATTCTCATCCAAATTGATGTCCTGAAGAAATGCATCCCCCCAGTTTGACCAATTTCAATATGGTGAGAATTAAATGAACGTCGTAAACTCTAGTTAAAATCGAACAAATTATTCCTGGCACGGGGGAGGCCATCTGTACAATATTGCCAACATTCTTCATGTAAACGTCATGCAAGGCGACCAACCTGCGTCACAAAGGTCGCGAACCGTGGCCGCCCATTTGCGGAGGCCAGATTCGATTATTTTGAACGTGTCCGAACCACTATAAGATTGACGGCTTCTCCGAGTTTGAAAAGCGGTATCTTATTCTGTCGTTGGATAGCGGGTCACGCCAACGCTCATTACAGATTCGCCTTAGACACTGGTGATCGATTTATCCCAACATCCTTGTGTCTTAGACGCGCATTCGACGGGAATTATGGCAATTCTTCGCCGTAGACACAAATTCTCTCTCGGGTGGAGGAGACTCGCCGTAGATTTGTTGCCCGCGTCCATTATTGCCCAGAGCGACTCCCTGTTGACCAAGTCGGATGCTGCACAACAGTCAATAAAGCATGCTACTGCTTGTTTTTGATATTTTTTTTTATCGATTTTTAAGTATTCGGTTGGAAAATATAAATTCGGTCCACGCTTTCTTGGTTGGGGTGGTCTTTTTACCAAACTCTAAGCCAAATGCTGCACATCCGCGTTGACGGTATATTGAGCTTGACCTCTCAGACACCAACCCATATTGAGACAGCACTGTGAATGCATAAACACTGACGCACAGTTTGAATGACGTGCTTTCCCTGTAACTTACAACACCGCCTCGTCTATTCGTGTTCCGAAAAATATACTACGAAACTGATTACGCCATCCAATTTTTATTATGCATCTTTCATTACATCTTACACATTGTTGACGTAAATAAAGCGATCACAACTAAAGTCTTGCGAGTCTCTGCCGATAAGGTTATACGTATTGAAAAATATACGAAGTTCTACTTATTGAACTTCTGTAGGCTTTTTAAACTAAGTTTGTTTTCTCAATTGCCATTTCACTAGCTTCTCGCCATCCCCGAAATTCCAGTCTGTCCCAAAATAAATACCGTCGATCATTGAGAAGCTTATATCGTTAATTGCTAAAATAATAATAATAATAATTGTCGCGGCTTTATTGAGGTCATGAGGACCAAATCTTTCAGTATAAAACAAGCCAGTATACCAAGTATTACATATGAAAATTGTCTTTTAGTTCCTGCTTCACCTGCTCTGGTGAAACTAAAAATGGGGACAAATAATGAATGACCGAATTCCGATATGCTGCCGTTCTTGTGGGTATTGAAAGGTATAGCCTACGCATTGGTGGAAGAAATTTACACTTAGAAATACTTGAAAAGAGGGGATTGGAGGGCTCACTTAAAATACGAGCAGCGATGTGTGAACAACTATTGAAGTGGCGTTGAACGATGATTTCTTGAATGAAGAGCATATGCAGGCCACTAGAAAACGAGATTTTTTTAAAAGGCTTCGAAGGGTAATAATGTCAGAATATTTAAGGCCAAGGAAAATTACTGGGGAGCAATATACAATAAGAGGAATTATACAGTCATGGACAAAGGTTTTTATACGGTTAGAGCTGAAACCAAGTCTCCTGAACCGGCGAACTAAGAAACAGAGGCGACGAAATTTACCGAAGTCGGCATCTACATGATGACACCATGATAACCGACAGTTAAAAATAACGCCGACGAATTTTGATTTTGAGCTCGAGGCGAAATTATGGAGTGAAGATATTTCAGGAGTGTCAACATCGGCTCTCAAGGTAAAAGTAATGTCATTATGTCATAACTCGATCATTCCTTTTAGTTTCACCAGACAAGATGAGGCACGAAATCGGAGAATTATAAAATTTTAAAGCTGGAATTCTCGATTATCGGAACGTGATTAACATTATTTTCTCGAGAATCAACCCGTTTTTGTTGCGTGTAGAAGAACTATTTGAATTTGCATACATTTCTAAGTACTGCAGTTATGTGGTTTTCTTTCGTTTTTGCGTGAAACTGCCTTTCTTTCGAAAATGTGGTGGAACGTAAGAAAACCCATTCTCCTCGTGATTCAATAATCAATATTATTATTTGTTTTCGTATTACAGCTAGTGAGTGTCTGTTGTTGATGCTATCACATGAACATATTAAAAACCGATTTGATGCATCGCCTCTGACAGAGACACGATTTCAGGGGTGCGCGTGGCTCGATTACACCTGATTTTATTAGTTCACGAATTTATCAATTCACTCGCCATAACCCAATAACAACACGCACACGAGCTCTCGTGCGCACATGCGCACAGTACAGTTTAAACACATGTTACACGCGCACACACAGGCATTAACTGACCCCACAGACCATTGGAAAGCCCTGTCTATCGATGACAGAACATTCACCATGAAACTCGCCTCCGTGTGGACAACATTTGGTCTTCTTTTCATGTTTCCAATGGCAGCACTGGCTGTAAATACTGGGGTTAGTTAATGACGATTGTCTCGATCATGTTGAGACTGATCGGAATCAACGGAGTTTTTGCCAATGATTTATGACTTTTATTATTTTACATCGGTTGCTGCTGTTTTCGATAAATAGCAGTTTGGATACAAACTGTGCATGTATTTCAGGACGTCGTTGGGACTATGCGAATGGATCTATTCTACTCCAATCTCGACCATCAAGCCGTCGATGGTAAATGCGACGCGACCTTCAAAGACAACTGGTGCGACCCCTACTTCCACATCTGTGTTAAGACCCTTGATTCGTGAGTTCAAACTTTATATTTAGGCGTTTACGCTGATCCATGCTCATTGTCAACATTTTAAAAACGGTGCTGTCTTTAAAAAACACCAGCAATGGTGAATAGATAGATTAGATTATGTTCCAGCAAAATGTCCGTCGCATTTCGCGACATAAACGAAATGGCCTACACATAATAAACCTTAACTCCATCTGCATGGACCCAGCAAAGGCCTTTATCAAATTCAATCGGTGTTTGTCTGAATTATAACAGATACCACTGAATCCCCGAACGCCATCCATGTTTGCGTTTTAGGAAGGACGAATGCAATCTTTTAGATAAAGAAACAGAATTCAAATCGGACAAAACTTATATTCGATTCATCGAGAACAATGCATTTGTAATCCCTTTGAAGCACCCCATGCCTGTAAGTTCTCCTGCGTTAAACGGTTTTGCCCAAACCAGCCTTGTGGTTGTTTTTAACGCATTTAAAGTCACTTAGACGTCGGATTGAATTAAAAGTATAGCCATTTTAATTTGATCTACATGAATAGGTACTAATTCCGATGAACTTACGTTTACGGCATCTTCTAGTAAATACTGAACGCACACTGTGCGCTGGTTGTGAAATCAATGGCCGATTAAAGTTTATTCATTTAAACAAAATAACTTGTTTCTAATAGTAACCAATCCGATATCAGCGCTGCTCTTTCGTTATGAGGTAAACAGTGGCGTGTCTACGAGCTAATTCAGACAAGCCATGGCGTTTTGTTGCGTCATCATCCTCTGTCGACTTCGCTCCGATGATACACCCAGTTGATTTTGTGACCTCATGATCACGTTTTAAATCGAAATGCCGAATCGCTGTCCGTTTTTTTCTGTGATATGTTTTGTGTCACATGAAAATAACGAGAAATGGGCTTGCTTGCGTAAATCTGTTGTCAAAGATTAAACCATTCCATTCTGTGTGGGCATGCAGTGGTTTTCGCAACAGTCATTTGACTTTGGAATTTCGAGTGACAAATTTCCGTCATCTGGAGTCGATGTTTCTCGCAGAATTGGTAACACACTATCAGGTTTTACACGTGGGATCAGACCTAGACAGGTTACATTGTGAGAATTTCAAAAACTGAACAAACCGTGGGAAAAAACTACCATCTTAGCGTCTGATGTGCGTGTTTTTTTGTTTTTCAGAATGAAGTCAACATTCGTGTAACAGCCTTCGATCGGGACAAATTCACGGCGGACGATCTAATTGGTGAATTCAGTAACAACTACGTGACCATTGAACCCACTGGGCTCGCCACCAACGCCGGTCTTAAAATGAATGACCCCGGGGAACACAATAGGGATGTGAAGTAAGAGCGACTCAAGAGCACTTTTGTAGGCATTCTTTTAAAAAATGACCAAATTTAACAATGATCAATCGCCGGCACATCTCTTATTAGGCAAACTTATGTTTTAACCCATCGTTTACATGTAAGAAAGTGACTCGAAATCAAAATTACACGTTAATCGATGGTTTTATCTATCATTTTACTTTAGCCTCTAACGTTTAAGTGTCTGGTCTCTTCATTAAAATTGATTTTAGTGAAATAGCTACTTAACAAGTGGTCTTCCGTTCCTAACGAACGGTAGACTATTAAACTATTTTGTGCGATAGTAGTGAATACTAATGGGCATCTGATGACTCTGGTCATCTACGCTGATTAATTTACTGAATAACTGTTGTTCCCTTCCACGAAGCATAACAGCTGTGGTTAGGACGGAGTGCATTAAGGGCCAATTCGGCGACCGCTGTTCAATCACCTGTATTCCCGAGAAACATTCCGGCATGAAGGACTGCCATCCCAATGGAACCAGCATTTGTCAACCCGGTTAGTCTTCAGACCCCATTTTGTGCTATCGTCCTATTCATGGTTTGCTACACAAATTAAATGAAACCACGGAGATGGAAATGATCAATTTATTCACCACGACAGGCCATTCCAACACGTTTTCGCTGCTCTGTGTTCCAATAATAGCAGGTAACTCGATAATGTTGAGGAATGCAAAGAAATAGGACACAACGCCTTATTACAGACTCCATTCCGTAGTATAGTTCTTTTTTTATTTAAAATAGCGCTTATTTCCAGGTTTCAGAGGTGAATTCTGTGAGAAATCAGATGCCTGCTTCTACAATCTATGCGTTCCTGGGGCAGAATGCATCAACACAGACACCGAAAAGGGTTTCGAGTGTATATGCGAAGGAGCTGAAGGTGAAGTTATAGTACGCCGTTGTCATCTTCACGATTTGGCTCGAAGTGTCTTGAAAGCTGACAGATGACGTTGTTAATCAGAAAAGAACCATTAGATCACACATAGGTCCATCCTTATGCATCGTTTGAATCAATCATAATCGCGCAATCGATTATACAAATGAAACATTCGAACTCATCAGATGGGGAGATAATATAGTAGGTCTATCAGAACAATAATCCGGAAAGGTTTCCGGAATATAAAAACAAAAAATCCATTTAAATGAACCCGGGGATAACACGATGCTCGGTGAACCAATGATGCCAATAGAATAATAATTGATGATCAAGAATTTCTTTGTTGGAAGAGAAAAACCCTAAAAAAACGAATTGTCTTTATTATTACTATTAATATCCATAAATCTGGTCATGTGGCAAATCTGTAAGCGTGCACGCAGAGGAAATGGGCAATGGTGATCATTTATAATTCATACATTGTAGACTTATACTATAAATATGATCAAATAAGTCATGACTTTCCATTCAAAAGGTGTTCAACTCTAAATCGAAAAAAAATCGAACTTTTAATGGAAGGGAATAAGAGAATAATTATTTACCGACCACCCGACAAACAAAAATCTGAAAGTGAAATACATCATATCAGTTGTTTCCTAGATAGCGAATGGTTTTGCGACCATGTAATAATTTGAAATGAAAATAGGGCCAGATAAGGGCAGACCATAGCGATTCGATTAAAACTCTTATCCAACACACATTGGATTCTCCCATTGCCTAGCCGTAAAATGGATCAATCCTTTCGTTATCTGATCACATTCCTGCATATTCTATGCTCACTATTCGGATCATTTAGTTTAACTATACCCACAACTCCACCCTAAAAGTGCTTTATGAATTTGAAGAAGTTGTTTCCGTTTGACTGACTCCAGGACCGCGTTGTTACACCAACTACAATGCTTGCGAAATGCATCCCTGTCGCAACGGTGGCGTCTGTGCCGTGAGCGGCACCAAAAACGACAAGTACACCTGCACCTGCTCCGAGCGATGGACCGGCAGAGACTGTGAGATTGCCGTGTTGCCGTGCGAGCTGGCCCAACAGAAGCTCGCTCTGGCCGACATCGCCCTGCTGTTAAGAAATAGCGGCAGCAAACAAAACAATTCAAACTCCTCCTCCTCGCGGATCACCATCTCCACGGATGAACTCAATGTCTGTAAGAATGGAGGCCGGTGTGTGAACATTGTGGAGGATTACCAATTCATTTGCAACTGCAGCTACGGCTGGAAGGGCCGAATGTGCGAATATCCCAATGTAAGTAGAGAAACGAGTTCAGAAATGAGACTGTTACAAAATGACAACCTTGTCGACGTGAATCTTTGGAGAGACCAATATCCGTAGTTACTTTTGTATGGATGTTGTGGATGCATAAGTGACAACCCTGAACATATTCATCGGACGGAAATTTTTTTACCTATTCCAATGAGGCTTTAAAACCATAGTTCATTGCACTCTTTGAGGATTTCGAATCGCCCAGTAGAGAGGAGTTACATTTGTCGCTGTCTCGGCGGCATTGTGTGGCATTGCTTAAAATCGTAATGTGAATACAGCCATTTCCGCTCTTAAGATTTGCGATGCAGGTGTTTTACTGATGAGATAAAGTCTTAGCAGTTGAATATTTTGGGCTGGTTTAACTGGTTGAAACAAAATGGAACAGAAGAAAAATAATAGGAAACCATGGATCCATGGGACCCCAAAATGATCCGCACTAGATAGCCTCACTTAAAATTTAATAGGTTAACCCCATCACAATGCAGTCCTGCAATGTGCCCGAAGGTTTTAATAAACAGTCTTCGGCAAAAAATTGTTAAATCCAATAACAGCGATGTGTGGCAATCGCATTCAGCCATTACGTTAGTTTCCGGTACCTTAAGTATGACCGAATTTCCGGTTGCTCAGGAAAAAGATTGTCACAAGTATTATTTGGATAACAGTAAATAAAAACCGCTTTATTATAATATTAGTTCAAACACGTTTGGTAGGCATGCTGCATTTTAATATTTAAAGCAGGTTAATACGACTTAAGAGAAAACCAGCAGATTTATCCGCCCCCTAGCGTCCATGTCAAGTAGGAACACGGCGTCCAGTCCGATAACCGATGTTAAGCAACATTGGGAGGGGTTAGTACCTGCTGTAGTGGTGACTGGCTGGGAAAACCTGATTTTTGTGGCGCTTCGGGTGGCACTGGAGACGCAACCTTTCCAATATCCGCGTGATTCTTTACGAAAAGGTCATCGATTAAGCCGGCTCAACGTCTTGTTTTATAGCTGCACACTTTGGATTGAATTGGCAGGGCCTCCTAATTCCCATGTTCGTGCCCTTATGCATTTTAACTGCTTGGGTTTGGACGGTTAGCCAAATCGATTCCATATTTGAACATTAAGAAATCAATGTTACCTTTTTAGATGACGAATACCATCATTGCGGGCTCTTTGGTCAGTGGAGTAATCATAATTACGTTCTGCGCCATCGTGCCCTGTTGTGTTCGGATATGCTCGCGACGAATGAAACGAAAGGCCGGGTAAGCGTCCACGGAATCCTTTGTCATTTTGATGGGGCCTTTTCGGTCGAATTCTAGATGTACACGAGCCAAAAACTAGTTTCTATAGACATTGGCTCGTGTTCGCGTTACCACGAAACGTCTTTGTGGAAGACGTGGGTGCATATCGACTGAAGCGGGTTGTTGTTTGGGCATCTGTTTCCCGCTAGAAGATTACGTCTTTGGTGACAAAATTTGCATTACACGACTAGGGAATGAAGAGCACCCATTGGGTCCCCTCGGAGTTTAATCTGAGTGGAACCCCTAGTCATAAGAAAATCGCGTGTGTCCTGCAAGATGGCAGCAAAGTTCCGTGATGTATAACAGAATCGCCTTTCTGGCAGTCGAATCCTTGGGTTGATACCCTTCGTCGCTCAGTGTACCGCCGTCGGACCAGATCTATTGAGAGGATCAGTACATTTACTCGGTACTAGCTTTAGACCACCCACACTAGGTTTAACCGGACTGTCAAGGAGTGTAACGTGGCAATGTGGCTGCTGCTCCAGGTTGGTGTGAGGTCAGTGCATGCAAAGACCAAATAACGGTCATTTACCTCGATTCCTGATTGACAGACTCCACAGGCTCTGGGTTCTAATTTCAAATAGCGTTGCTGGTTGCAGGAGCGTCGCAAAATCTCTTCTCTGAAAGTGGAAAGCTAATGACCAGCGTGTAGGAAGTAGTAGTATAAAAATATCTGCTTATAAGCCTGGGAAAATAACAGCACAGTCAATATACAATACGGTTGAAAATATGTGAATTAAGAAATTTATTAACGCTATACGTCAATAGCATGCGTAGCTAGTATACAAGATTTACGGCGACTTTTTTGAAGATTTTATGATGTCCGTGCGGGCTTTTGGCATAGAAGGCTTCGGACTAACATATTGTGAAAATGGACTCCTATAGCAACCAGTTGCGGTGAGCTTTCTAATATCAACATTGTTTATAATCGGTTGCTGCGTGGAACGCGTGGACTCTGAACATTTGATCGAATGCTCTATTTAAACAAACAAAATCGGATTTATTCAAAGCATCTCAATTTGAAAGATTTCCGTATATTATGACCACAGCAATTTGTGTCGTGTTCCGCGTTCAGTATTTTTCAGTTTTACGAGCGATAATCAGCTCAGTTGATTGGTTTTTGTGGTTTAGTAGTAGTTTCATTGTGTGAATATTTCAAGTGCCTTGAATTTCGCATGGGGGTGCTAGAAAACCACTAATCTCACCAGTGATGACAAGATTTCCTTGCAAATATAGTCTAATAAAAACTCAACCCCTTGCATACATGATAGCTAAAACTAGGAAATAATCGTTTAATGCCCCTTAAGACTCTCTGACTGAGTTAAATTGCTCGTCCGTGTAAACCCTTGCAAGTAGATATGGATTCAATATAGCTGTTGACATGTTTATTAAACGGACACCGTTAATAAGTGCACTATGGCGTAAGATTATGGGGATTGGAATAATTTTATGTGAATTAGACTAAGTGGGTCGGACATGATTCCTTGGAACAGTGTCGTTGTGCCCAGCAAATCTAGTGGATCGCATATTCGTCAGTGTTTTTTACGAAACGCTTCTGTTACGTGACACAGGCCGTGCGCACCCAGTCGTGTGAATGCGCAAAACTAGTTCATCGCAAACCTAAACACAATTGTGGTTGTAGAGCGGCCACCTTGTTTGTTTATTGAGCATTCACGATGTCACACACACATACACGATTGTTCTACGTCCTGCGGTCATTCATGGTTTTGGTGATTTTGACTGCTGATCACCGGTGTTATGGCGTTAGGTTTGCCCGAAGAACATGTAACATCATAATTAACTGATTACATCGCGCATCTAGTGGTATCCATGTTGAAACCAGTTTAGAAGATATTATCGATTTATTTAAATGATTTATATCGGCGCTACTGAGCAAACCTATATCAGTACAGTTCGTGTTGACACGCTCAAGGCAAATGGTCCTTGTCCTTGACTGGAGTTCTCTCACTTCAACAAAAAACCGTATCACTAAAACCAATTTGCGATAATAATAATAATAATAATAATAATAATAATAATAATATCTAAAATGGATTCTCAATGGATGCACCATCTATTATCCAGAGATGGTCGATGAATACGTAACGGAAGCCAGAATTTATAATATAAACGCCTATTTATTCCGATTAACAAGTTTCCTAAAATTTTACCATCGAAGAAACAAGACGAACGGTTTGAGTTCCCGCCGATTGTGCATTGCTGGTACACTCAGTTAAAAACTAGGCGGAGATGTATGCACGTAAAACCAAAGGTGATATCAGCAAACAAAAGAGGTATTCTACAGATAAATGCAAAGATTGAAATGCAATCTTAATCACATCGGCAGCTGTCCTCAAAATTAAACTGAACAACTACCGTTCACTCCATATACTGTACACGTCTAAGCTGTAACATCCCAGGCTAAAAATATCCGTCGAAACTTGTGCTTGTTGATGGTCGAAAAATTCAGAGCATAGCTCCCAATCTACAATTGTTGACTAGTGTCAAGGTAAGGATTCCAATCTAAGAGACAGCAGATCCTAAACGGCTCCCGATAAACTCAAACTCAGCCTTCTTACGTGATTACCTTTACTAATAATAATATTACTTGTAAGCAATTTATTGAGATCACAAGGGCCAAACTTTCAGCATAAAACTAATCCAGCTCCTTTCTTTAGGAGCTGCTATTGTGGCCGAATTGTCTTAAAAAGCGATTACTTTGTACCTTCTATGGATCTACTGACAAAATTAAATTTGAAACAGTAAAGGTTAGCTTTGTATAGCTGCTTGGTGACATATGACCTTTGAGCCAAAATGGATACACGTTTCCGATGAACAAAGTTTAAAAGTTATCAATCATGTCCGAAATACCCAAAAGGGGTTCACAGTTCGGTGTCAAAAAATGCGTGATTCCAGTTTTAATTTACCATATTTTTATCCGTGCTTTACCCAGAAAACAAAAGACAATTTCGGAAGGTTTGGTGTACAGCAACTGCCATCCTCCCCTGTCTCTCGGGGGCGATGTGTTTTCGCTCGGCAGCGTCTTCTACACCTCAGGGATGGGAACCGATTCGGCCGACAACACCAATCAGTTCTATGAATACTGCACGGTTATGCCCACGACTCTAGATGGCGAGGAGTACGAGATGGTGGACGCAGGGGCTGGGGCGTCTCCGCCGGAGCTCCCGGTCCGCCCGGACTCTCTGGCGCCCCTTGCGAAGTCGGCGGCCGAGAGGGCGGCGCCGTGTGAGTCTTTGACGATGCGAGAGAGGGACTCGTTGACGTCGGCGCGAGTCGCGTCCTCCTGCAGCAATCAGCCCCTCCTCACCCCCAGGACCTCCGAAATCACGCCCACAACGCAGTCCTTCGAGGCCGTCGATGATTACGGTTCGGAAAATCGCACCCTCCCGACGAGAAATACCCGAGGAGGGGAGAACGCACTAACCAAGTGGTTCCACGTTGCGAGGCACTGAATTACCAAATACGATGAGGTCGAAGAGATCGGCAATCGCGCCAATCGATTGATTTAATTCAGCAATATTGTTCTCTTGATTTCATGCTTAATATGGCTATTTATCTATGAAATGTGAGTTTTGTTTCTATTCGGGTTAACAAAGCGAAGATTTATTCATGGATAATGGACTTTGTTATGCAGCGGCAAATTTGAAGACAGGAGTCAAATAGGTGATTCTCCCTGTGCGATAATTTGGGAAATCCACATCATCCGAGTGCCTCATGTCTAGGAGCTGCTTAATCTGAATTGACAGTAACATGTTTATTTGATATAGAGATTCGTTGGTGTATTCACTTAGACTACAGGTTTGCTTTTTCCCGAAACATAATCGTTCAATTTGTCGAATAACAAGGGTTTGCTGTTAGGCATGCGTAATACGTATTTGAAATAGCTGCTTCAGGTCATTGGGAACAAAAATGGACAAACATTATTTTCCAAGAAAGACTGGAGAATAGAATAAGGCGGTGGTATATATTTTCCCATTGTTCGAACTCCAATTATTCGGGGATGGGTATAATTTGACTCGCATTTATTATTTACAAGTGAACTAGTGACAGTGAGTCCCATGCCACACGAAGTAAATTCGAGCCTTAGGCGCAAATACGATTGCTTTTAAGGTTTTACACAACCGAAACTAATGAATTTATCACATTTAAACAAATAAAATATCGACAAACATAAAAATAGTAGTTATTGAATGGCGATGGCTGTGAAAATGGTATCATACATGATGTTTATATATAATCATGTGTACAGTGGTTAATTAAGCGCTTAAGCTTTCCATATTCGGGTTAAATAAAGATTTTGACAAATAAGGAACGACCGAATTGCGATATGCAGCCGTCCTTGGAAGAATTCACGTTAAAGCATTCGCATTGGTCGACTAATATACGAGACGCACAACGAAACCACTTTAAATAAAGATGTCTTGAATTAAGTGCGTAAATGATGTACAAGAACACTAAATTATTTTAAAATACCTAAGAATGGTCAAAAAGGAAGAAAGTCGGATTCCAGGTAACACAACCAGGAGACAGCATACAATAATGGGAATTATAGAGGTGTGGACGAAACCCTTGATGCGGTTGAAGCTTAAGATATACAAACCAAGAAACAGAAACGATGACATTCATTGAAAACGTGACCGAATTTTGAAAATAACGCCGAGGAATTTTATTTCTGAGGTCGAGGCGAAGCGAAGGAAGGCGTGAAACGATGGAAGCCGTGTCAGCATCTGCTCTCGGGGAAAGCGTTATGGAGACATATTGTGATGTCCAAGATGTTGTGAATCCTCGTTCGTCTTACAGTCATGGCATAGGGTCAGGTGGGTTGCGCGTCATTTGTGAACCGCAGTTTAGACATGTAATAATTGAGCAGACATGGAGAAAGCGTCGCGTCTTGTAGAACACCACAGTCAATGGGCTTGGAGGAATAGCATTCGTTTCAGACTCTAACGTGCTTGTGGTGGTGAAAGGCGCGTTATCAACCATCCTTATACCCCACCTTCACACAGATAGGATAAGATACGAGAGTGGGCGTTCAGAACGGCGGATTGGAGCCTGTCGGACCAGTCGCAATGGAGACACATAAATCCAGCTATGAAAATAGAATACAGCTGGTATTATCGTCCCTAGCAAGTCTAAAGGAAAAGGATTTAAGAGGATGCTCTTGCATCCATCCACTAAATCAAACATTTTCGGTTCTTCAATTGACTTTATATTCAATTTTTCAATATTTTGTCTGTAGAATACTGCGTCTAAAAGTCCACTGAAACAAAAACAAATTACAACCGTCTTCATTGGCACAATACAGTACGAATTTCATGCGAAAAGGTCGCTGGTTTAGTATGAAATTAATCCGCTTATTAAAAGTCGGTCATTATTAGGTTATTTGATCCTAGAAAACATTTTTTCCTTTTAAAATATTTAATTTGAAATTATGATAACACGCTTGCCATGTCCGATTAATTTATGTAATCTGCGCAAGGTCATGAACCCCAAAATAATCAGATGACAGATTTTTCTGAAAATTAGCACGTGCATGGAAAATATTCATGACAACGTTCGTTATTAGAAGTAATCTCATTGCGATCATTAACAATATTCTAGTACCAAATTAATTGGGCGGAAAATTAATCAATTTTGTTTACTATTACCATAGACGTGATGCTAGAAATCAATTAATTACGAATGCAAACCCCCCTTAACCCCAATAGAAGATGCTGGAGTCTTAGCAGCAATGCGAAACGCGTGTGCAATTCTCGTGTTCGCTGTGAACCTGACTTAGTTCGGAAGAGCTGCTTAATTGTATCGTGGTGGGAGTGGAGAAGTCACATTGGATGATTTTAAATTTAATTACTTACAGAATTCGAAACCCTCTGACGTCTCTAACCTGATATGCCAGTCTTATAAGATTCGCACGTGTGCATATGAGCCATTGACGCCGATTGGCGGAAACGTTCACAAATTGATTTTCATTGGTCGAACTGGCTTATTGACGAAAAGTGACACCATTAATGGAATGAACTATAATTGGCACAGTAGACCAAATGTTTAAGCGTTTGTTAACACAACTCGGTTATTTGCTCGTCATCTGTTGTGTAGTTGTTGCACCAGAAACCGAAACAGTAAGTATTGCTTCGTATTTTTATTAAGTTTAAGTAGATATCATACAGTCTCATAAATACGCAATTCTGCTTGTAGTCGGTATCGGCAACGTTCTATCTGGAGGTTACCTACTTAAATAACAATCAACATGCCAAGGATGGCTGGTGTGATGTGTGGGACCGAATGTGCGATGTCTACTTCTCAATCTGCGTTTGGGACACTGTCAATTTGTACGTTTCTCGTCTTTCATTGCCAGCTAGAATACCTATCTGAATTATCTACCTTATTCCGATGACCATGTTTTGTTGAAATTATTGCTTATCAGGTATCGAATGCGTTTTCCTTCAGCCACCCCGTAGACTGTGATGTGGCCTCCAAAAAAACTCCGGTTATCAGTCAAAGAACTCATATTCTTCTGCAAGGCGTTGATGCGATCCAGATACATTTAACGAAGCCAGTGCCGGTATTTCTCATCGTTTCCCTAGCATTCGAAATTTTGTTTACTTTTTGAGAAATCCGTGCACGCATTGTTACTTGCATTGGTATTTCTAAAAAGCCGAATAGTTTGATGGGTTATTTCGAGAGATAATAAGGATAATCAGGTAAACCGTTTGCTGTGGGTTAGGAAAAATCTGTGATTGTTTCTAAAAATGACGACGCACGTGTTCGATACATATATGGATTCTGCCATTGTTTTATTTCCAAAGAAAATACGTATAGGCGTTTTTATTGATCAGAAAAAATGCATTGTATTTATGCAAAGTTGCTTTTCATAATATGTACTTTATAGATTTATCCACGAAAGAACAAGTTCCCTTGCTCCCTAATTAATGATTTGACTATTTTAGAAAGAAGTCAAGTTTCGTGTCCAAGTATGGGACATGGACACGGCAAGCCGCGACGATCTCATTGCAACTTTTGTGTCCGAGAAAATCGTCCTATCAAGTAACCAGTCACTCCAGCCGATCAACCTAACCGCGATCGATAGAACCTCCTACAACGAAGATGTGAAGTAAGCGATCACGGTTAATCGAAACCACTCTTGCTGTTCAGACATCGGTTCGAACGAGCAATCTAGTAATTTTTTATTTTCACATCATACGTAGAAATATTCGAGGATCGTGAAATATGATATTCAAATCTTATTACCCTAGCGAAATCGGTTTCATTTGAGACTTTGGTTAGAGAAAATATTACCAATATAACGGGTTATATTCAAATTTGCCAAGACTATTAGTTCCACTAACCGGACAACTATTGGGGAGATTCATTTACTAAACTGGCTATAATTTCGTCGTTGTTTCAGAGTGACCTTGGCTTTGAGGTTTACCTGCGCTCGCGACCACTACGGAGACCTATGTGGGACCTACTGCAAATCAGACTTCACCAAGTTTCACTGCGGAGAGCAGGGTGAACGCAAATGCCTTCCCGGTAAGATGCTGCACAATTTCGAGTCGTGGGTGTTGATGCTGTTTTCAGAGGCTCTGGCTCACTCTCGTCTGCATCTTTTGCTGACTCGTCCAGAGATCCTCGTGGAGGTAGGAACAATCCTGTGGTGCGTCGGAGCATTGGACGTATGAACTTTATAGAGTGATGTCTTCTTCTCGAAATGAGGCCACTGATTCTGTGATTTGTTTGAAAAACGGAATCAACAACACCGAAATACTATGCAAACACACCAATGGCACACCATGGCATTTCAATCCAATTTGCGCGGTGCAATCTGGAACTGCTTAAAGGACGACTCGGTGCTGTCGCGATTAAACTCTTTCGGTTCAAGGTCATGTGCATTGCTGCATTTGATTTATATTGAAGCACCCATTGGAAGATGTTAGCCTGGACACACTTTTGGCTGTTCGATTGATTTATCTAAAGCAATTGCACAGAAGGTTGACTGCATGCTCTCGGAGGCTGGCCGTGCAATTTTCCATAGCCATTACTATGGAGACTTTCCATCGTGCTTAAAGGAATCATAACTATCCACTTCAATATATATATCCCAGTATTGGTCAGGCGTAAAAAAGTAGAGGCTCATTAATTGCGGCTCCTTACGAGAAAGAAAGGCTTTAAATCGAATCGGAGAAAGTGGGTTATCCGTATCCGTGACGATCGAAATTTCCTACGAATGGCAGTCCAAATATTCACCGTTCACCGAGTTATAATGTCGTCGTTGTGGTGATGGCCTTTTCGCGTGTCAGGCGTGGTATGTGTTCTCGGTTTTTTTTGCGGGCTGTTGGCGGACGTAGAGACGTAATCGGTCACACGAATCAGCGCCAAAACGAGAATTGCACGTTCGGTGTTCTTTTGTGTGCATAATTCATATTACCAGCACTGCTGTAATATTCGATCAAGAACGGGTTGGTTGAAACTTGTACCAGCCTGCCAAATGCTTTCGTGACGGTGCCTGGACTTTCCATGGTTCGCCTTCCTCATCATTACGTTCCTTTGGAGGCTTATTCATGGCCCTTCGACTAATTCAATCGCATAAATTTGATGACTTTTGGAACAATGTCGTAAGATAGTATTTTTTCAACTCCCGGCAAAACGCATCAACACGCAGTCCCCCTGTTTTGTCCAATTGTTTAGGTTGGCGCGGCGATTCGTGCCAACTGCGTGACCACTGTTTCCACAAGCCCTGTGCTCCGCATGCCCAATGCACCAACTCGGACGAGGACAACGACCGGATTTGCTATTGCAACGGTGGAAGCGGTACGTTTCTTGGGTGTTCTGGATATGCAAGCGTGAATTTATTGGTTTGAGGGTGTCCAGGGAACAAGAGTTTCAAGAAAATCGTTGCGTGAGACGAATGGCGACCACGCCGTTCATTATGTGGAGTGCGACATCGGTTTAGTCACTTTTTTCAGGAAACGTATTTCCAATTACTCATAGACCCTTGGCTGAAGCTAGGGCGTTTGCGAGCTACACTTTAATAATATAAACGCATTCTGTACTGTTGTTATTGGTAGTTTAGTGTTTATTTGATTAATTCAAATTGACCTCGTATAAACCAACGTTCGTGTTTATCCGCACCGGTTTGGTGGGGGGGGGTTATTCATCACAACTAATACAGTGGGTTTTGTTATGCACGTAAATAAATATAGTTAAAATGTATAAATATTCGCACCCCCCACCCAGGTCAGACGACCACGGATAGGCTGCCTGTAAAAATATGACGGAATTCGACCATCCCAGTAGGCCAATCACCGGTTAACCTTTAAACTTGACTTATAACAAATCAATACTTGTCGTGCAATTGCTTTCTTATACCTTCATTGATTTGCATTAAAATATCGAAAAAAATAAAACTGAAATTCAGGGAACTGGGTTAAAATATGGTTAAGGATTGAGGACTGCTGGATCAATAATATTGGGAATTAAGCATGTCTAACGTAACTCCAACATAAAGAACTTTCTAAGACCAGAGAATATGTTCAACGAAGAAAAACAGTAAACAGTTGTTCATCTGGCAGTACCATGATCGAAATGCTTTAGATTTAATTGATGAAATATAGCTGGGAATATTGTATTACTATCAAATCTTAAATAAATAGAAAAGGGTCTACAATTTATAATAATAATAATAATTTTAGGCGCTTGATTGACGTCACGAAAATCAAAACTTTCAGCATAATACAATACAGTATAACAAGTATTAGATATGAAAATTGTCGTTCGGTTCCTGCTTCACCTGCTCTGGCGAAACTACAAATCGGGACAAATAAGGAATGACCGAATTGCGATATGCCGCCGATCATGTGGTTATTGGACGGTATTACCTACGCATTGTGGTCACTTAAATACGAGCAGCGGTTAGTAAACAACTATTGAAGTGGCTTTATGAATAATAAATGATTTATTACTAATTTCTGCCGCTTCCACACTTACGGATCTTGATTATTTGGTGAAATGATCGATAAAATCGGGACTCAATGACGCCACCAGAACAAATAACGAACGAACTCTAACTCGAGAGCAATGTGAATACTTCTTTAAATATTTCTGAGGGTTGCCCAATGCCCAAATGCAGCAATTTCGTTTTTTGACATGCCTATTCAAATGTAAATGAGCTTCGTCCTTTTTTTCTGGAAACACATCCGTTTGTTCTCACCAAAAGAATTTACATCTGTAAAAGATCATCATCGATCAAAATTTGTAGACTCTCTTCTATATATAATAATGCGCAAATGACAAATATCGATTCGGAAGTGGTGTTTAAAAATAAACTCAATCTTGAAAGACTATGTAGCATCCTCCAAATTGCCGATAAACTTCAAAACAAGAAATAGGCAGCTGTAAATCTTGACATGGCGCCCTTCACTGCGTTTTTTATCTCGGCTAACCTACTTTAAAGGCATGGCATTTTCACAGGGCTCTGTTGAATTCTGCCCCCAGGTCCCGAGTGCTACCATACGGGGGAGCCCTGTAACCCCTCTCCCTGTGAAAACGGCGGCAAATGCTCGAAGACTGGTCCGCGAATGCAACAGTTCCAGTGTCTCTGCCCCAGCAACTGGTTCGGCCCGACGTGCAGCATTCGCCAATCCGCCTGCAACAAAACCCGTGAGGCACTCTTGACCACCAAGACACTGGAACCCAATGTGTGTCTAAACGGCGGCGAGTGCATTGATCATCCCATAGAATTCAAATATTCTTGCGCTTGCATGACGGGCTGGAAGGGTCTTCGCTGCGAAATTGTCGACGTGAGTCCTCTATGTGCATGCATTTAATACTATCACGTAATCCAGGGTTCCATATAACGTTCAAAGTACGTGATCTTCCACGGTCGTTTACATTCTTTTCAATTCATATTAAAACTCCAGGGGTTTAATTATACAGAAAGTGCATTACTATTACTTCGCCTGCTGTCACTGAATAACCGAATTGCCAAGTTCCACAGTTCTTGTAGGCATCACCTGCGTATTGGTCGAAGAGATTTTTTGTCGCCTCTATACAAGTTTTTCAGAATGTTAAGCTCTTCGACCAATGCGGATGTTAACAAGTTTAATTCCCAAATGAGTAGCAGCATTCGCAATTGGGTGATTCCTAAGATGCCCGATTCGTAGTTTAACTTTACCTCGGAAATAATTTTCGTATACAATTGGTTTGTATTGTTAATTATATTTTGTATGCTGAAAGTGTTGGCTATTACCATTTTCGTTATTTTGAAGCTCTATCAATCCGTCTTCTTCGAATAAATATGGTTTCTCTGCCGAAGAACATTTTAAATGTCGATTTTTCACGACACAGTTTACCTCGGTTGGAATGAGCACCTGTTTAACATGTTTGCACATTAACCAGCCAATGGACTCATTAATTTTAAATAAACACACACAACAAGGTAAATTGTTCACCTATTAATTACTACCCTTACAACTCCTATAAACGCAACTGAAATTTCAAATGATAGTTAGATATGATATGAGACGTTTTTTCTCGCATTGCGATACGTCACTTCATCAGTCCTTCGTGTTTTTTACCGATTCAATTTGTTTGTCTCAATCCGGAGCCAATTTAATTCCAAATTGATAGAAGTCATTGGCTCAATCACTAAGAATAAACACGTTTGTGTTGTAGAATACTGCGGGCATCGTGGCGCCAATCGTCGTCCTACTTCTGCTCATTCTGTCCGGAATTCTCGTGTTCCTCTTGTTCAGGGCACGTCGGTACGAGAAATTGAATATGCAACACTGACCAACGAAAGCATCATTCTAGCAAACTGATTTTAAAATTAATACTACCTTATTCAGCCACACGATTAGCGTAGGACACGGCGCAGATATTCACTGTCACGCAGCCGTCTGAGTAATGCGTTTGATGCTGAACGACGCAATTGTGTTCTAGGTTTAGAAAACTACCGAAACGCCGCCCGATGATTGAGGTGTGCTACGATTCGGCAACCACCCGATTCGTTCCGGCTCCAAATAACTACGCCCTCGGTGCCACCAGTAACGACATCTACGATGAAATTAATCTCGATCCCGAAGCGTCCGATTTTTCGAAGGTCTCGACGCCGCACCAGCCCATCGACTGCCCTCTCCCGAACGAGGAGGGAATCCGGTATGCCTCTTTGTTATGGGACGACCGCAAGTATTACCCACCGCCTATCAAGAGGACGAAGGCTGGCAAAGGCAATGCTAGGTTAGTGGTTGACGGCACCCATGTGTCAGGTACCCGATTGATTGCGAACACATAGGCGCACGCGCAATAAATATCTGCTCAATTGCATTGAATCACAACTCATTTGATCGCAATTATGTCCAAACAAACGATTGCACACCCGGGTGGACCGACGCCTGGTTGAAAAGGTTCGATTTGCGCTTTGTTTTAGATCGACCGAGGCTCCGCAGCCACGCAAATCGTATTATGAGCGACCTAAGGATGCGGTTGATACGGAGGACCTTCCAATACGGTCGACAAAACCAAAAGAGGATGGAAGATATGGACGGGGAGAGAAATAACTCGCTTGACGTATAAATATCGCAATAATTACAGACAGACAAATTGCTATGCTGGAAAACAAATAAATCTACTGTGTTGTTTCGGTGTGTTACGTTGATTGCAGGGTTTAGGCATTACCGCCACCGAGACCTTTTCCACGGTGGATCCAAGTGCACTTTTATAGGGGTAGATGCGCTTCTCAACTATTTACAACAACGAAGAAACGGTTCTATAACTAACGAAAAGCAAACTTATGAACTTGATAGAAAAGCAAGAAGGAAACCTAAACGTACAGTCCAACGGGTCTGGTCGAAAGGGGGAAACCGAAATGTAGACGGTTTGTCGACGTCAATCTTTTTTCCGGTCAGTCACAACCTGTCAGGCGTGTGAGCTTATGTGACTGAGATGTGTGTCTCAGCCAATGGAGTAATTATTGAGATGCTGTTTGATTGATGCAAATGAATTCGTCCGTATTTATAAGGGGAAATTGTGTATTTAATCAACGGTAACAACAAGAATAAAATATGAAATTCAAGAAAAATTAAAAATTACTTTAAGAGATTAATAAAAAATTACAAATATTTTCTCCAAAATGAATTTCCGAATAGTATCCAGTTTATTTAGACTTTTAGAATGGCTTACATGGGTTAAGAAAATGTTCAATTCAGATATCTTATAATGCATTACATCAAAAAGACTGTTCTGATCAATCTTGCCGACCACTGGAACACTTCTATCCTGCTCCTGACCCTAAAGAAGGGCGACAACCACAGAGACGTGAGTCTAATAGAAACCGCTGAACCTGGACGAGAGACCGACACGCGTCCCAACGAAGGATGCTTTCGAAATGGCCTTGTATTTGCTGGACAGATCTCAGTCAAATAATGGAATTACACTACATGTTCCAGCAGCAAAAGGTTGCGTGTTTCGGTTACCATAACACGGCGTTCGACTCGGCATTCCCAGAAAACCTGTGAATCCTTTAAAGTCGTACTATTCGTCTACCGAGGCGAATGTTGGCTTCTATGGCGAATTTTTCTGCCTGAACGTTGGCATCTCAGAAGGCTGTCGTCTTTTCCCGGTGCTGTTTAAGTTTATGGTGCACTGGGCAATGCAATAGACCCTTGCTGATTGCGATGACACCATCAGCTCTGAATAGGGCAGTCGCGATGCGGGACCAGCATATGACGCCGGTTATCCGCTTGCAGTAGATAGCTGCAAAAAGCAAGCAATCTAGTCTTTATAAGCTAATAAAGATTACTCAATCGATTTAAGTAGACGTTATTATGGCGTCGCGTAGCTGTATGCCAGCGTCGACCGATATAATTAGCCAATCGGTCCGGGGCGTTGGAGGTGGCAAGAATCCAGCAATGTTCTGTGCAAATTGATCAAAATTCAACGCCACTTCCGGGTAGCCAATGGTAAAAGACTGGCAATTTTGGGGGAAAATTATCTATAAAATGAACGCACGGAAATACGAGAAGACTGCCAAACAAACCAATTAAAATCGGGTTGTGAATTTCTGTTGTTTTTTATATCTATTGAGCAAATAAAAAACGCGGAAATTCATGGACCATTTAAATGCACGAGAGAGAGGGAGATGGTTCTGGCGATGGTGGTGAGAAGGTTGATTGCGGTGTGATGACAACGGTGAAAATAAGCTGTCAGTCCCAAGTCTAGGCCGGTGTCGCATCCGGACAGGTTTCTGACTTGGTTGTTGTGTTTTTGCCGCGTTGCAGAAGAGTCCTGCTGGTCATGTTGAAGTACTCCTGCTCGTAGGCCTGAAGCTCCTTGTCGCGATCGTAGAGACGCGTGAGTATGACTGCGACCAAGGAAATGACCACGACGACGCACACGGTGACACCGAGTCCCACGGTAACCGAGTTGTCTTCGTGAACGTCCTCTCTGCAGGTGACACCTTCACACAGAGGGCAAACAGCAATAAAACAACGTTTTCGGCCGCCAAATTTCAAGTCATTGTTACACAAAAATACCAAATCAAATTAACAACGTTGCAAGCACTAGTAATCAAACTGAACATTAAACGCAACGGTACATTTCGGGAAATTTAAATTAGTATCTTCAATACAAGAGACGCCTTTTCGAATTTAAAACACCAATGAAGCAAGAAACTTCATCAACAGCGGACATTTGAAATTAGTAATAATCTCGAATTGCTTTAGTAAGGACAAGTGTTTCATTTTTTTAATAATTGTAAGCGCTTTATTCAGATCACGAGAACCAAAACTTTCAGCATAAAACAAGACAGTATAACAAGTACTAGATACGAAAAGTGTCTTTTAGTTCCTGCTTCACCTGCTCTGGTGTAACTTAAAATCAGGACAAATAAGGAATGACCGAATTGCGATGTGCGCCGATCTTGTTGGCATTGAACGGTCTAGCCTACGCATTGGTCGAAGAGATTTACATTTACATAAAATTGTATAGGTGGAAAAGGGAGAGGTCATCTTATGCACGATCCGCAAAAACGTGTGCAGCTAGTGAATTGGCGTTTGACGACGATCTCTTGTATCGAGGGCATAGGCAGGCCACTATAAAATGAGATTATTTTAAAAGACCTACAGAGGTTTAAAAGGTCAGAACATTTGAGGCCGGGGAAAATGACTGCGGAACACTTTACAATAATTGGAATTATAAAGGCATGGACAAAGGTTTTTATGCGGCTAGAGCTTAAACCAAGTCTCCTGTACCGGCAAACTAAGAAAAAGTCTCCCAGCATTATATTTCCCGATTGTGCAGCGGTCAACAGCCTTCCTCTTTTTGCGAGAGATCTACATTTGATTCCAAGGTCAGGCCACCAGGGTTGGCACCCTGTCAATAGAATATTCATGGCAAACACCGATGAAGCCGATTTATGTTCTAGAAGTAGATGGGCACGCAAATTTGAATTTGGTTGTCTACATAAACAAAGCTTCTAGAGGGAGTTGGGATAGTAGGTGAATTTATTGCAAAATATAGTCTCATCAATGTCCTCCTTCTCGAATTTGCTGTGAAAAAGCAGTGGGGGTAGCTTTCAGAAAAGAATAATAATAATCAGAGACGTACTTCTAATACAATGTCAACTTATGGATACATTTTTGCAGGGAGACTGCATAAACGAATTTATAATGTTATAGTTAGGTCACTTACCGTCGCATAGATCAATGATTATTCAAAAAAAAATCTATTTAAATTCATCTCGCGACTACATAAAAAAGAGAAACTTTTCGATTATGTAAAACACCCACCAGTACCACTGAAATGGTTCTCGTCGAAATCGCCGAAAGTCTGCAGTCTCAGGTGTCGTGTTGTGAGCAGGACATCCACCTCTTCCCCCTCGGTGCCATCAGATGAGATCAATCGATCGCCTGCGTCATCGACGGAGGACGACGCGATTGAACGGTGGGTTTGGAGATCAATCTGTCGATCCGTGGCGCACTGGTAGTAGTCGCCGGCACGAACACGGAATCGACTGATATTGGCGGTCTGTGCTACGAGTTCTTTGGCAGCTAAGTGGACAAAAAGACAGGCTGGGAGGTGCTCATTGACCTGCACAATAGCGAACACAAGCAAAGTCCAAAAATACAATTGGTGATGTGGTTGTCATTTCTTATTTGGCGCGACTACCTTCTGCGAGAGAATGAACCGGATTCTTTGATATCACAAGTGGTAGCTTCTCAAACGCGGCGATCGCGGAGATTGTTACCCAGTTCTGGCTCCAACGACGCACTCTGTAGACAGACTGTAAGCCCAGACACCAATTACACTACTGATCTGTTTTAGTTGCTCGCCGCTGGTAGTCATTCCGGGTATTCGTGACCATTACTCGTGGAAGGCATGCGTTCAAAAGATTGAAAGAAGTTGATTGGTTCATAAAAGGTAGCCTATTACATAAAGGTAGGCTGTGTTTGAACTGGTTGGAGTCCCGTTGTTAGGGCATCTACCTGGTAGAACATTTTTAAGTCACCGCAGATTGGGAGCGTGGGATTTGAGAGTCCTTAAAAGGTGATCTGGGCAACTCGGTCATCCCGGCGAACGCAAGATGGGAGAGGCAATTATTCGTCTCTATTGGTGGCCGAATATCAGCGACGATGTAACCACTTTCTGCAAAAAACGTACCCCCTGCGCCAGTTTCAAGGGCCCTGTGACTAATCCTATCCCCTCCCCAACCAATGCCCGAAGGATCACCGGGAAAACGCATTGGCATTGATATAATCGGACCCTTACCGCTCACAGAACGCGGTAACCGGTACATTCTGGTCATGGTCGACAATTTTACCAAAGCCGTCGAAGCCGAAGCCCTGCCAAATCAAGATGCGGAGACTGTCGCCTTCACGTTTTTGAACCGCTGGGTCGCACTGCATGGAGTCCCAGTCAGCATACACGGCGACCAACGAGCAAACTTTGAGAGCGCCGTTTTCAGTCATTTTTGCACATTACCGAGCACACACAAAACTCGCTCGACCCCGGGTCACCCTCAAGGGAATGGTCAAGTAGAAACGAAAAGCAGAACGCTCCTGGACTTCCTCAAGAGTTTCGTCCACAACAATCACCCCCACGACTGGAAGTGCCACCTAGGCCGCAGCCTACTTGCATACCGGGTCGCAATCCATTCCTCCACTGGCTTCTCGTCTTTTAAAAGGACCACCGGCCGCGAAATGCGAATTCCGGTCGACTTCTTCAACATGGTCTCCACACACCCAAAATCGAAGCCACCGGACGCTATCCTCAAACTCGAGGATCGATGGAACCCCTAGTTTTAGCAACTAATCTGATGATGTGTGAACAAATGGTACCGTGCAATAGCGAAGCTCTTTCGATACCGGCAAAGTCGACTCGTGGGTGTTAGCGTTTCCTAAATTGTTCATTTTTTGTAATTTTTGGAGGGGGCGTTATGGAAGGGCCTTTCAATGGTCGCTTTTATGCATTTTCCAAGCTTTTTATACGTTGAGGGTTTCATTTTTCTTTCTTGCACATTCACCTTGTTGTTATTTCGTTTATTCGTGCAAACTTATTCTGAATCCAGTATGTATAATTGGCAATTCCTGTATCCATTTGGTTTGCTGTAAATTTGTAATGCTGAATGTTTGCTCCTCGTAAAATTAATAAATCGAATACCATGATTATAAATACTATTGTGTTATTGCATAAGCGTTGGTTGAAATCCACGTTTTACGTTCATTAGAGTCAGTGGGTCGTGCGAGCACGGATAACATCAGCGAATTGATTACAAACACGAGTGGGCGTAATGTTACAGGTGGCAATTGCTAAAATCCAAAATGGAATAGAAGGCATGACAGTTCACACCAATCAGAACCACCGCCCGTATATAGGGGTCTACCTCGAATGGTTAATCGTGCAGGGACCAACTTACCCTGTGCGGGATGCACACCCTCGAATCCCCGGACGCTGAAGTCGAGTCGCACCTGCGTCAGACTGAATGTACCCGAGAGGGCGCCCATGTGGGCACCAACACTGCTCCAGCCAATCTCGCCCACCTCGTAGTGCTCTGGTTTGCGCGTCCAAGTCATCTTCAACTGCCAGGGCTGCGAAGACTCCGGTGGAAGCTGTGGGTCCAAGTACAGCCCTAGAGAGCGCGTCATGTTATCGCACATCGTGAACACCATCTCGGGTGGGATGGGGGCGGGTGTGGTGGGCGAGAAGGAAGAGGAGGAGGCTGTAGCGGGCACGGAAGCGGAGCTCCCGATTCGATGGCCATTCTCTGGGTGCTTCTTCTCCTCCTGGTTGGCTCCCCGAAGGGGCACCGGCATTTCCGGGTGAATGGTGTTTATCGGGTGTTTAGAGCCCGGTGGTGATACGAGTGGAGCCAGCTTGACGATGCGGCAGCGAGTCTGCCAAAGGAAAAAGGATCAGGCCAATCATAAACGAATTGTTAAATTTACTGAATGTAGCAATCAAACAATTTGGTGGATTTGATCGACAGACATCCTTTGCCATGACAACGTGGATAAAAAATTTGATCTAATAATATTATTATCATCGCCATGAGGAAAGGGTAGTAGAATTATGCAAGTAAATTATGACAATCGGCATTGGTTGCCGTGGAGTTTAGATGAGGTGAATATTTTGTCGATTTTAGATCACCATTTAACTTAAATGTGTAAACAACGATTTAATTTAATTGCAGATTTTTCAATGTGTACATTTAGTAGTACATCGGGATTGCTATGCAGTATCACAATTTTCCACAATCCAGCCAACGAATGGGTATTTACGATTTTTAATTGCATTTAAGGTAACTCCCACAATCATCCATTTGCCAACTGCCAACCATTCTCCTGGTCGTCGACTGCCACCAATTGGTTCTGACCTCTGTAGAAATATCAAATGGAACCTTAAATAAATTAGGCTGGCCAGGTATTTTTTCCAAAAACCTCCGTCCTACGGTTGTTGGGATTCACTGGTCCTAACAGTGAACAATAGTGATTTTGTGAACACCAATGGAAAATAGTCAGTATTGATCCATCAGGGAGTCTTCGGGAATGCATCACCCCTTTTATCCAATTACGTCATGTCCTTTTCGTGCACATATCAATGCAATTGGCGGCGGCCCGCGACAAAATAAATCAACTAAATATCGTGCGACAATTCTACATTTCCATGAAACCTAGGAAAACGAGGCTGCGTTGGTCTACGTTCATTTTATTGGATAGAACAGGTGTGCTTTTCGTGAACTGCCTTCAACGGTGAGGTTCGCTTCAATTCGCATTATCTGAATGTTAACGTTCTTTTCGAACGCGTTTCTGCGTCGCTCATATTTTAAACGTTCCTCAAACGGGTGGGTCGAAGGTCCCCAATTCTTCGAATAGAGGAGGCGATGACGGGATGCATTCATATTGACAAGCCACGTCAATCGAGGTCGTCAGATTGGTGGATTTTTCAGACAAAATATTGTCCCCTCTCTCCACAGAAGAGCGACAAAAAAGATAATTATTCATATGCAGCCAATTAGGAAGCGAGAAAACGTGGGTTATCTACCCATGACTGTGTTATGTCCACCCCAAAGTGTCGGCCTATCAAACGAGAACCTAAGATACCTCATAGCGAAATGGCATGGACTGCAACAGAGACGCGTTGCCGCAGAACCGTCCAGTAAAACGGGCGGACAATCAGGCGGGATACCAGTAATTGTAATTTAAGTGAGCATTTTGTTTTCTTTTTAATTTGAAGCGCAGCAATTGATCATCTACGGCGTTCTAGGCTAATTTGGAATGCACGCAGCGAGGACCACACGCCGCGGTTTCGTGCAGAATGAACAGCCAGTCCGAAAATTATAAAAAATTTCAAGTTGCCAGGAAACTCGGGGACAACAGAAGAAGAAAATGTCCAGGTTGGCGTTATTTCTGCGCACTATTCAACCCCCGAGGTTGTGTAATACGACAAACGGGTGATTGATATGCAGGGCCCATGTGTTTCAGCCACGGACGGTGAGGTTCCCGTGCGTTGGTAAGTCATTTTACGATTTCTGGTGACCGTGGACACCACTCTGTGGTGATGAATTGAAAACCTGGCTTCTCCAAGTGAAAGCGGGTAAAGGAT
This sequence comes from Proteocephalus fallax, assembly GCA_028672205.1. Lineage (NCBI taxonomy): Eukaryota > Metazoa > Platyhelminthes > Cestoda > Proteocephalidea > Proteocephalidae > Proteocephalus > Proteocephalus fallax. The sequence goes on along the minus strand of JAPUBX010002202.1, from coordinate 9,348 downwards.
TACGGCATGACGTTTGGGGCAAAGGAGCTTTTCGGGCTTTTCGGATTGTACTACCGACCTTTCTAATCGTTAAATTATATATTTAAATAATTTGATGAAGTACCTCCATGACTTCTTCTGAGCCTCGTGAAGTTAGCTACGCTGATAGCATATCGTATTAAATGATATAAAACTGCTTTTTAAATTCTACTTTCGACTATAGCGGATCCAATCCATTCCCTAATTGGTTGGTTAGTTTGCTAAATGGTCCCCGAAACCATGATGATAAATTAATTGTTCGTGGACGTTAATTTATTTTAAATTATTATTTTCAGCAAATAATTTGATCAATCGGTGTGATCTCTAGTGTTTTTTTCACGTTTTAAAGGGGTCCGCAAGAAGTAGCCAGCGGGTATGAAACCGAACTGTACCTTTCCATCTTTGTCCTTGTACAGGATGCTGAAATGCGCCTGCATTTCCAACAGGACACCCACCCTGGAGGGGTCGTCTCGGCAGACGCCAACAAATCGGTACGCCGATGTCGTCTGCCACAGACGCTGGTAATTCGACAGGTTCAGACCACCGCCGCCCTCCGTGTAGAGCAGATTCAGACACTGCAGCATCTTGCCCTTCTCCTGAGGCCTCTGGGAGGCATCCAGGGCCACGCCAGAACCGCGAGATCGCTGCGTAAATCCCAAGAGAACTGCAAGTGGAGGGAATGAATGACGAGGGAAGCGCTGTCAAGGCGGCTCACAAACACGTGTTCTTCGGCGCTTTAAATGAATCACCGAAATAACTCCTGGGGTATTTCGAAGCACAGTCCCCCCGGAAACCCCCATTGGATCCGTCTTTAAACTTATATTGGCGCGCATTATGGAAGGTCTTTTCAATTAGCGCCAATATACGTTTACAAACGTTTATGGACTTCAGGTGCTTAATTTGCGTTTCTTGCAAATGCACACTGTTGTCATTTCGTTTAGTCATTTTATTAATTTGGCGTTTATTACACTTAAATGATGAACGCCTTGGTCCTCGTGACCTTACAAATACCAATGCCATTATAATTATTATAGCCACGACATTGATAATTAGCCGAACTCACTGTGACCTTTTCGACCTTATCACATACGCCTTTCTCTTATACAACACTGTATTTCTTCCTATCGTGTGGAATTAATTAAAACGAATCGCAAATATTGCAATAAACAGCTCATAATTAAATCCTAAGCTGCCACTTTCATTTTCTAATAATATTTGACGGATAAATATAGCAACAATTGAAGAAAAGACGGATTGAAAGAATATATAAAAATAATAATAATACATTTCATGCTGCAGCGACATGCAATAAAAGAACAAAACGGCGATGGGAAAAGAAAATGCTCTCTCGGTTGGTTACAAACCTGAACGCCCATGAAAAACAAAAAAAATGCATAAGTTGGGAAAGTAGCTGGGACCGGCAGCCTTGCGAAACAGACCTTCCAACCAAATAAGTCTTTATTAGATCGAAAACCATCAATTTAAAAAAACACGAAGACGGAATCCCCATGATCATTCCAAAACACCAGACTGTTTATAATAACGCCGATGAATTTTGACCTCGAGGCGAAATTATGGATTGAAACGATTTCTGCAGTGTCAGCATATGCTCGCAATGAAAACATAATGGCAATGCGTTCAACAGAGGGCCATTTTATGAAGACCACTCGAGTGCCTCGGTCATTGCTTGGTCGAGCTATTGGGAATCCTCATTCGTCTTGCAGGCATGGCATAAAGTCAGGTCGCCCGTGTATTTGATGAAAGCAGCGCACTTGGGGGGAACCGGGTGTTAGACGTGTAATGGTTGAAGAGGCGGGGAGAAAGCTCTGCGCCTTGCGGCACATCACAGCTAGTGGGCAAGGAGGAGGCTTCGTTTCCCACGCTTACGTATTGGTGCCGGTTAGGGAAAACAATGTTAAACCACTTTATCAACTTTCCTTCAACGCCATCGTCACCCAGTTAAGATAGGATGCGGGAGCGTCAAATAGTGTTAAGAAGAGTCTTAAACTAAGCTGTACATACCCGCATATTTCCTAAAGCATCTTAACAATGACAAATTATACATTTGATGTAGGAGAAATACAATTCTATTTATGGAAGTGAAGCTTAATTATTATTAGAAAGGATCGGAAATTAGGAGTTCTAGAACATCGTGCATGCAATGTACAATAAGAAATACAACGATGGGCGACTCTATGGATGCGCATGAAACAACAAATAATTAGGATGGATACTGGCTTTACACATGCGCAATTCCAATATCTTATAATGCTTACATATTAGAATAGTTTGGTAGAATGCAATCATGACACGTGAAGCCCGTTGCTGACGTGCTTCCTGTGACAGGTTCCTTTCTGACCTAGAGGGAAGCAGGTTTCTCTCGTGAGGCTGATACGGCGATAGCTCTCTCGTAAACGCACATCTCTCAGGCAACCACAGTAAACATATTACGCCATATAGGTATATTTATATGCGCTAATAAGTGTTGATGAATAGAATACAAAACATGGGGGGTGAATGGTGGCCATGGTGTGAATTGAGTAGCAGTTGCTTCGACGCGTGGCGTTTCGTACGTCTGCGACGGCTTGTTGTTGACGGTAACTGCGTGAGGACGACTGGGCCGAAGTGGCTTCTACATTTTCGGTTCCTCCTGAATGATAAAATATCGATTTAAAACACGGTCGTCGTGGCGCTGATGTTCTGTTCGTGGTCGGTGAGAGACTGTCTGGCTGCCAAGGTTGTGTTCAGCGACAGAGCAACCTATGTCAGATGGGTTTTTTGTTATTGTCGTAAATCCTACCAATTTCGGGGACACCGTTCTGCGTGGAGGACCATTGGTACCACGATAGGCCCTTCTTTCTACTCGTAGCGGGGGACTGGAACACCTTCAGCAGGCCTACCGTTCGGCTGGGACCGATAACAAATATTTGCCTGAGTTAATGAAAAACAGGGAGATCACGACTAACTCAAGCAACTTCGGAAAACTATGCCATCGTAAAGCGCCACCCCATAGAACGCCTGTTGTTGCTAGATAGCGGAAAAACTGACACCAGAGGTGGGTTAGATACGCGTGCAAACTGATGAACTGCACAAAATGACACCATAAACACAAGATCCCTCTGACCCAACGAGAGAAATACATTAGTTTCGATTAAAAAACCCGGTCACATATCGTTGACGCAGGATACAACGTACCCTTAGTGACTTGCGATTGTGTAGCTGGCGATTTCTGAGCGCGTTTATGAATCGAGAATAATATAGTTATTCTGGAAGATACCTTAACCACCCTACTATTTGTTACCCGTCGAATAAATGAATCTTCAAAGACAAACGGATTAGGTGTCACCGTATCTTGCCAGCACGTGCACTCCGTATCTCTAGATTGCCGCTTGAAAATAATTTATACAAGATATTTTACGAACTTTTGTAGGAACCACACTTGGTCAGCCTACTGGAATCAGACGATTGGCGCGTCTAGATTGCTGCTATGCAAGGCTTCAGTGCGACCGAATCCTATAAAGCTATCTAGGTATATCTGGCAACGTTTAGGGTGAACGACCGAAGCACGGTTTTAGGAGATAGCCGCAGGGTTTCATAGCCAGAACGACCGAACACCTCGCTACAATTCCTAAAACGTTCTACACGCAATGCCATGGATCCACTATGGCATCACAGCGCGGTGCATCTTCGTATATGGCCTAGAGTTTCAGCTGGAAGGACGAAACTTTCCTTTTCAGTGAACGTGTTGAGTCCAGGAAACCCGAAGCGCAAAATTATATTATCATCCATCTTCTAAAACAGGGTCATGAGCGATTACTTTATGACTCCGTCAATTAAAATTGTATGCAACACTTCCAGTTGCCGAGCGTGCTGTCGGGAAAGAATCTTTCATGTTGGTTGCCGGATATGCCGTGAGTAGGCCGGTGGACATCACAACTATTATATTTGTAATGGTAACATGAAGTGCCGCCGCGAAATAAATCCTAGACATGGGGTTTCGTATTCGTCAAACTTTGACAAAAAAACATTGCTTTTTATATAATTATAATAATAATTGTAGTCCGTTTATTGAGGTCACGAGGACAAAAACATTCAGCATAAAACAAGAGAGCATAACAATTACTAGATATGAAAATAGTCCTTTAGTTCCTGCTTCACCTGCTCTGTGAAACTAAAAATCTGTACAAATAAGGAATGGCTGAATCGCGATATGCCGCCGTTCTTGTATTAATAACCTGAACTAGAGGGCGATATCCACATCGCCAACTAGTATATACTCATATTTGGGAGAGCTAAGACAATGTAGCCTTGGACATCCAATAGATACGACTAGTTCGTGAATGCACCTAACGGGGATAGGCTGTTTCTCTGGGTTGTGGACTATCCGATTAGACTTATAACACGAATGAAAAAGCAGTGGAGTGCATAAGTAAGCTGTCTGTCAGGGCTAATGTTGGAAAACCTCCCACTTAAAAGGGTACCTTAGCAGATAGTGTGGCCTGGTCACATATAAATCCAAGCGTAAAACCAAATTTATGATTAGTACATAGAACATGGTGCTCTTACCCTGCCGGTTGTGGCCGCAACCCCTTACGTAACTTGCTGAAGTAATGGCAGACGTTGTCGAGCGGCATCGGGGTGTATTATACAATGACAAAGGAGTCCCAGATGAATGGCATTTTAGGTTCCATGATTTCGCGGACATTCTTTGGTGCGTCGATGACTTTTCTCGGAGGTATCTTGCGAAACAGATTAATCAGTAGTGAGAGGCTGGATGTCGAGACAGAAAGTTCGAACGTTTAGGAACTTCTTTTTTGTGCAATACAGCTGCTGAAATAATCCACAAGGAAACGAGTTGTTTTTGACAATACACGCGCCGTCATTTGTTTTCCTAATATATACCGCTTTCATTGTTGCGACTGCAACGGGGTGTAGAAAGACCATAAACGTTGCAATTTCTAAGTGTCGAGTTAAGAGAAAGCAAACCATTGGCGATGCGGGGCGGATTCTGCAGCAGATGTAAATTTCTCGAAAAGGTTACAACATTACGTTTAAACCAAAGCATAAATCGAAAGACAATTAATAATGTATGTTTTTTAAAGAAGCGAAAACAAACGATTCACGATTCTCATTGGTCCATTCACCAATCGTACATGTAAAATAGCGTGGTTAAACAGAATACATAAATATATATTCAAAGAATGTAAAATATTGAATATTGTAAATAATATTGATGTATTATTATTAATCTAGTTTTAATTATAGGAATCCAACGAACAAATCGCCGCGGTGTCGATCAAAATTCCCCCAGTCTGGCCAGCTGATATGAAAGCATGGTTCACTGTCATCGAAGCACAATTCTCCTGTCTTGGCATCACCAAGGAGCTGACAAAATTCTATCATTTGGTAGGCGCTTTGACGCCTGAGTTGGCCAGCCGCTTCTCCCACGCAACCACAACTACTGGCGAAACTCCGTATACAACGCTTAGAGAAGCGATGCTCAGTCAGATGTGGATTTCCTCCTGAACAATATTGAAATAGGGGATCGAAAACCTTCTGCTTTACTGCATCACCTTCAAGGCATTTGCAGTGACATGGGCTTGAATGATCGCTTTATCAAGGCTTTCTTCATTAAAAAGCTTCCGCCAGCAATCCGGACGGTTGTCGCACTTGCCGAAGATGTCCCCCTAACGCAGCTTGCCAAAATGGCCGACAGGGTAGCTGAAGCCGACGCGCAACAAAGATATATCGCCGCCTTCGCAAGACAACCAAGCCAAGAGAGGAAGGAGATCACAAACCCAGCTTGGCACGAAGAAATGCAACGCCTGGTCCACCAAATGGAAACCAAGCTACGCGCCGAATTTCAAGGACGTAACCGCCAACGGAGCCCCAATTCTAATTCACGAAATTCGTCACCTTTCCGCAGAAGTAATCGCCCTCCCCTTAAAGACGCGGCTGACGGTTTATGTTGGTACCACACGAACTTCGGGCCTAACGCACGACACTGTCGTTCTCCGTGCTTACGATCGGGAAACGCCATCGCCAGAGAGTAATAGCGGCTGACTCATCTGGCGCTCCCTCGAAAAGCCGCGTACTCTTCATTCGGGACCCCAGCAATAATCTTTGTTTCATGCTGGATTCAGGCGCTGAAGTCAGCGCTATACCCGTTTCTAACTCCGACCGACAAACGTCATTCTCAACGCATTCTTTACAAGCAGTAAACCGTTCTCGAATTCCCACGTATGGAAGCCGCCGCCTTTCCCTGAACCTAGGTTTCAAGCACCCGCTGTCCTGGACATTTATAGTGGCGGATATTCCATCCCCGATAATCGGCGCTGATTTTCTCCACGCATTTAATTTGTATCCCGATATCCGAGGACGATGCCTGGTGGACGCCGGCACGAATGCACGTGTTACTTGTAGCACATGTTGCCCCATACTGTCTCACCTCAAGCATTCAACAGACAAACCGATGTGCCCCTATCGCTCCCTCCATTTACGATACCCCGACTTGGTGAAACCTCCAAAGCACGACGTTCCCGTTTAACACCATGTCGAACATTTCATACGCACCCGAGGCCCCCCACAATCTTGCCGTGACCGCAGACTAGCCCCCGAGAGAAGACGAATCGCCGAAACGGAATTCGATAAAATGCTGGCTCTAGGCATTATTAGACCGTCCTCCAGCAGCTATTTCTCTCTTTTACACATGGTCGCGAAACAGACACAAGGGGATTGGAGGCCCTGTGGTGATTTCCGGGCCTTAAACACAGTAACTGAACACGACAATTACCCAATTCCCCATATCCAAGAATGCGTTGCCTCCCTTCACGGGAAAACTATTTTTTCAACCGTCGACCTCACGCGCGCCTATCACCAAATTCCAGTCGCAGGAGAAGACATTCCCAAAACCGCCATCAAGACACCATTTTGGTTATTCGAGTTCTTACGAGTGCCTTTTGGTTTGCGGAACGCCGCCCAGACCTTCCAGCGTTTCCTCGATTCCATTTTTCGCGGGCTAGATTATGTATTCGTATATTTCGACAATATTTTGATAGCCAGCACGACACAGGAGGAACACCTAGCACACGTAGAAGAGGTTTTTCGGCGTATTTATCATAACGGCCTAGTAATCAACGAGAGCAAATGTTGTTTCGGCTCGTCATCGGTTCAGTACCTCGGACACCTGGTTTCTTCCAAAGGATTTTTACCGCTGCCCGAAAAGGTTAAGGCCGTCCCAAGTTTCCCAGTCCCCAAGACTCGCCGCCAGCTTCGTCGGTTTCTGGGAATGATTAATTTTTACCGCCGCTTCATACCCAATTGTGCCTCCATCTCTTTGCCCTTGCATGCATTGACCGGTGGAGCCAACGGACCATTGCACTTGACAGATGATCAACTTTCAGCCGTGGATTCTTTGAAACAGAAGCTGGCAAAATGTACCTTGCTTTTTCACCCGAACGCTAACGCTCGCTTATCTCTTATGGTAGACGCGTCGAACGTAGCTGCTGGTGCCGTTTTACATCAAGAGGTCGGGGATCACCAACAACCACTGGCATTTTTCTCGAAAGCTTTCTCAGCGACGGAGAGACGCTATAGTACTTTCGGACGCGAATTATTAGCGGTCTATGCAGCCATCCGCCACTTCCGACATTGGGCTGAGGCTTCAACTGTAACGGTTTTCACGGACCATTTACCACTTATTTCAGCTTCCCGTTCATCATCTGCCAAGTACGCGGAGAGAGAAATACGGCAACTGGATTTCCTGTCCCAATTTAACATTGAATTCAGGCACGTGAAGGGAGTCGAAAACCCAGTCGCTGATGCTCTTTCGCGTATCACAATCAATGGTTTGACCACAACGCCCCATATCGACTACGAGACTTTAGCACAAGCACAACAGGAGGCACGAGTTGGTACTCATAATCGCCCATCTAGTTATAAAGTTTTCAAGTTGCCCAACCCAGCGATCACGATTATATGTGACACCTCGAAGACACATCCCCGACCTGTTGTTCCTCCATCTTTTCAACGTATTGTCTTCGATGCAATCCACTCCCTCGCTCACCCTGGTCCCAAGGCATCAGTGAAATTGATTGCTGGTCGCTTCACATGGCAAGGTCTCTCGAAGGACGTGAGAACATGAGCCAAAGCATGCATCGCATGTCAACGCTCCAAGGTGATCCGGCATAGCAAGGCTCCAGTTAGTTCGTTTGACCTACCGGATGCTCGCTTCAGCCACGTACACCTCGATCTTGTAGGACCCTTAGCTGACTCAAAGGGCTGCCGTTTCCTGATGACATGCGTAGACCGTTTCACAAGATGGCCATTAGCGGTACCAATACCGGACGCCACTTCCGAGACCGTAATCAACGCGTTCCTAAACAATTGGGTTGCCGGGTTTGGAGCTCCGCGCTATATCACAACTGATCGCGGACAACAATTTGAGTCGGTCGCGTTCCGCAAGATGAGCGAATTCCTTGGTTGTCTGAGATTACGCACGACAGCTTACCATCCAGCCACTAATGGCATGGTCGAGAGGTTTCACCGGCAGCTTAAAGCAGCCCTCAAAGCTAGAGATGACAGAAACGATTGGGTGGACAATCTTGCAATGACCCTACTAAGCATCCGAGCGACGATCAAACCTGACCTGCGAAGTAGCCCAGCCGAACTGGTATTCGGGACAACGTTGAGATTACCTGGAGAGTTTTTCGCCGCTGATTCCACAGCGAATGAGCACGCCGTTAGCGATTTCTTGAAGCGCATAAGACTCTTCGCCAGAAATCTGCGCCCAATCGCTCCACGACCACCTACACAACCTTCACATTTGGATCCGGCGCTAGAGAAGTGCTCCCATGTTTTTGTCCGCTACGACCGTGTAAGACAGCCTCTCCAGCCTCCCTACGATGGCCCTTTTGAGGTCAGGAAACGTACGGCAAAAGTTTTTATAGTGCTGATGAACGGCGTAGAGGACACGATCAGCGTCGATCGTCTCAAATCAGCTTTCGTGGAGGAAACGCCGGTGTGTGACAATTTTACCCCGGCCCGTGCTCCGTCGAGTGACCAGGTGGCGACCACCATTTTTGACCCAACATGTAAACGAAACTCGGACAATTTTTTCGCACATCGTCAACCCAAGGAAGATCCACCGGTAGGTCTCCCAACCATCCCAACGCGCATCCCCATTCCTTCGACAACTCGTTCGGGACGACGAGTACATTTCACTACCCACCTACCACGTATATCTGTTAAGCCATTCCGTCGTTTCACGACTACATTTCTAAGGAGGGTGCCCTGTAGTGTACTGATTTATTAACGTTTGTTTAAATCGAT
>JAPUBX010002201.1:0-17736 GCA_028672205.1 Proteocephalus fallax | reverse complement strand
GCTCAGTCAACAGCAAGCACGAAGACTCTGCCGGCAGGTAGGTGATCATGTGATGTATAACACACTCCAAAATGGTCAACTGCAAAAAATATGATATGCGAATGATTAAATTGAGCGCGCTTATACTGCTCACGCAACGAATGATTGTTAACAGTTAAAAAATTATTGAAATAAATCGGCAATCTTCCACGATAGAATAAATCGATTTCACAAATTAAACCAATCGCAGCCGTCCACAAATGGAAAAATAGGCCGTGTTATGAGATAAGAACTTGATTTGAGAGTCATTCGTGGGAATTTGGTATTGGTGAAATCCCAAACACAAATAATTTTGATTGAGAGGCATTCCTGGCTTTTGCCCAAATTAGTTTGTCGTAGAATGGTGCAGGGATCTGATCGATGGAATATAAACTGGCTGCCTGGCAGCTCGATCCTTCATGGATCTCCTACGTCGATCCGGTCAGCGCCTGTTCGAGAATACAGAGAGAGAACCGAGCACCAGAATAGTTTTCAGCTTGAGTTCCGATAGGAGAATTGTCATGGTGATAACTATTTAGAAGTGCGCGTCGGATGCTCTCAGGCTAACTCGACGTTGATCTCTCCTGATTACCGCAACAATTTGGAAGACCGCGATTGCGTAGTCAGGAAGGAGTGGGTTTGGATTGAGCAAGGTTATGAGAGGCACTTGCGAATGGTTAGCAGACAAGACGATCAAGCCATTATCCAAAGCGTGAAGTTCGACGAAATCGAAACGTCCGTAGAGTCGTCTACCGGGCCACTTTTGGGACCGAATTGTATGTTACGGCGTGTGAATTGTGCTCTAGCAAACGCGACTTGGAAAGATCCAACGCAACTGACGAGCATCAACCATTGGTAATGGTTTCATTAAGGTAGCGAGGACTTAAAGGTTTAACATTAAACATGGTATAAGAAAACATAAGATAGGTAACTCGGACTTGCTGCTTGATGTCTTATGGTTAAACTCAAAATTGAAAAAAAACCAACCGACCCTAATGCTCTTTTGTTAATCATCCCATTAGCCCCAAGCAACCTTCAAGTCACACCTGAGAGCGATACAGTGATAGAATTAGCTTGGAATTCTCCCACGAACATGGACGGCACCAGCTTCTTCTTTGCTACGACAAACGGAAGTAACCCTCAGAAATGCGAAGTGAACGGTGATAAAACCTCCTGCACCATCAACGGTCTCACCGCGTACACGGACTACAAGGTGTCGCTGCAAGCCTGTGACAAATCAGAGACCGATCCTAGCAGAATGTGCAGTACAACGATTACGAAAACAACAAAGAATCTTCCTGCTGGTAAGTTCTGGAAAATGTGCCTTTTCTTTATCTACAGCACAGAATGCACCAATCGGCGGTGGATAAACATCTGCAGCCTGTAAAATCTCGATGGGACGCGTTTGTATGGTTCAACTAGCGAACAGTTCGCCAAAGTCCCAATTATCAAACCTCACTGATAGCCCTGTTAAATTTTTTCGATTCCCAGTCCATCGGCAAGTCTTTGCAAAAGAATACAGAGGGAGAACCGAGCAACAGAATAGTTTTTTGCTTGAGTTGCGATCGAAGAAATGTCATGGTGATTACTATTAAGAAGTGCGCGTCGGATGCTGTCAGGCTTACTCGACGTTGATCTCTCCTGATTACCGCAACAATTTGGAAGACCGCGATTGCGTAGTCAGGAAGGAGTGCGTTTGGATTGCGCAAGGTAATGAGAGGCACTTGCGAATGGTTAGCAGTCAGGACGATCAAGCCATTATCCAAAGCGTGAAGTTCGACGAAATCGAAACGTCCGTAGAGTCGTCTACCGGGCCACTTTTGGGACCGAATTGTATGTTACGGCGTGTGAATTGTGCTCTAGCAAACGCGACTTGGAAAGATCCAACGCAACTGACGAGCATCAACCATTGGTAATGGTTTCATTAAGGTAGCGAGGACTTAAAGGTTTAACATTAAACATGGTATAAGAAAACATAAGATAGGTAACTCGGACTTGCTGCTTGATGTCTTATGGTTAAACTCAAAATTGAAAAAAAACCAACCGACCCTAATGCTCTTTTGTTAATCATCCCATTAGCCCCAAGCAACCTTCAAGTCACACCTGAGAGCGATACAGTGATAGAATTAGCTTGGAATTCTCCCACGAACATGGACGGCACCAGCTTCTTCTTTGCTACGACAAACGGAAGTAACCCTCAGAAATGCGAAGTGAACGGTGATAAAACCTCCTGCACCATCAACGGTCTCACCGCGTACACGGACTACAAGGTGTCGCTGCAAGCCTGTGACAAATCAGAGACCGATCCTAGCAGAATGTGCAGTACAACGATTACGAAAACAACAAAGACTCTTCCTGCTGGTAAGTTCTGGAAAATGTGCCTTTTCTTTATCTACAGCACAGAATGCACCAATCGGCGGTGGATAAACATCTGCAGCCTGTAAAATCTCGATGGGACGCGTTTGTATGGTTCAACTAGCGAACAGTTCGCCAAAGTCCCAATTATCAAACCTCACTGATAGCCCTGTTAAAGGTTTTCGATTCCCAGTCCATCGGCAAGTCTTTGCAAAAGAATACAGAGGGAGAACCGAGCAACAGAATAGTTTTCTGCTTGAGTTGCGATCGGAGAAATTTCATGGTGATAACTATTTAGAAGTGCGCGTCGGATGCTGTCAGGCTAACTCGACGTTGATCTCTCCTGATTACCGCAACAATTTGGAAGACCGCGATTGCGTAGTCAGGAAGGAGTGCGTTTGGATTGAGCAAGGTAATGAGAGGCACTTGCGAATGGTTAGCAGACAGGACGATCAAGCCATTATCCAAAGCGTGAAGTTCGACGAAATCGAAACGTCCGTAGAGTCGTCTACCTGGCCACTTTTGGGACCGAATTGTATGTTACGGCGTGTGAATTGTTCTCTAGCAAACGTGACTTGGAAAGATCCAACGCAACTGACGAGCATCAACCATTGGTAATGGTTTCATTAAGGTAGCGAGGACTTAAAGGTTTAACATTAAACATGGTATAAGAAAACATAAGATAGGTAACTCGGACTTGCTGCTTGATGTCTTATGGTTAAACTCAAAATTGGAAAAAAACCAACCGACCCTAATGCTCTTTTGTTAATCATCCCATTAGCCCCAAGCAACCTTCAAGTCACACCTGAGAGCGATACAGTGATAGAATTAGCTTGGAATTCTCCCACGAACATGGACGGCACCAGCTTCTTCTTTGCTACGACAAACGGAAGTAACCCTCAGAAATGCGAAGTGAACGGTGATAAAACCTCCTGCACCATCAACGGTCTCACCGCGTACACGGACTACAAGGTGTCGCTGCAAGCCTGTGACAAATCAGAGACCGATCCTAGCAGAATGTGCAGTACAACGATTACGAAAACAACAAAGACTCTTCCTGCTGGTAAGTTCTGGAAAATGTGCCTTTTCTTTATCTACAGCACAGAATGCACCAATCGGCGGTGGATAAACATCTGCAGCCTGTAAAATCTCGATGGGACGCGTTTGTATGGTTCAACTAGCGAACAGTTCGCCAAAGTCCCAATTATCAAACCTCACTGATAGCCCTGTTAAAGGTTTGCGATTCCCAGTCCATCGGCAAGTCTTTGCAAAAGAATACAGAGGGAGAACCGAGCAACAGAATAGTTTTCAGCTTGAGTTGCGATCGGAGAAATGTCATGGTGATAATTATTTAGAAGTGCGCGTCGGATGCTGTCAGGCTAACTCGACGTTGATCTCTCCTGATTACCGCAACAATTTGGAAGACCGCGATTGCGTAGTCAGGAAGGAGTGCGTTTGGATTGAGCAAGGTAATGAGAGGCACTTGCGAATGGTTAGCAGACAGGACGATCAAGCCATTATCCAAAGCGTGAAGTTCGACGAAATCGAAACGTCCGTAGAGTCGTCTACCTGGCCACTTTTGGGACCGAATTGTATGTTACGGCGTGTGAATTGTTCTCTAGCAAACGTGACTTGGAAAGATCCAACGCAACTGACGAGCATCAACCATTGGTAATGGTTTCATTAAGGTAGCGAGGACTTAAAGGTTTAACATTAAACATGGTATAAGAAAACATAAGATAGGTAACTCGGACTTGCTGCTTGATGTCTTATGGTTAAACTCAAAATTGGAAAAAACCAACCGACCCTAATGCCCTTTTGTTAATCATCCCATTAGCCCCAAGCAACCTTCAAGTCACACCTGAGAGCGATACAGTGATAGAATTAGCTTGGAATTCTCCCACGAACATGGACGGCACCAGCTTCTTCTTTGCTACGACAAACGGAAGTAACCCTCAGAAATGCGAAGTGAACGGTGATAAAACCTCCTGCACCATCAACGGTCTCACCGCGTACACGGACTACAAGGTGTCGCTGCAAGCCTGTGACAAATCAGAGACCGATCCTAGCAGAATGTGCAGTACAACGATTACGAAAACAACAAAGACTCTTCCTGCTGGTAAGTTCTGGAAAATGTGCCTTTTCTTTATCTACAGCACAGAATGCACCAATCGGCGGTGGATAAACATCTGCAGCCTGTAAAATCTCGATGGGACGCGTTTGTATGGTTTAACTAGCGGACCGTTCGCCAAAGTCCCCAATTGTCATAACCTCACTGATAGCCCTGTTAAACGTTTGCGATTCCTAGTCCATCGGGAAGTCATTGTAAAGGAATACAGAGAGAGAACCGAGCACCAGAATAGTTCACAACTTAAGTTGCGATCGGAGAAATGTCATGGTGACAACTATTTAGTAGTGCGCGTCGGATGCTGTCAGGCTTACTCGACGTTGATCTCCTGATGACCGCAACAATTTGGAAGACCGCGAATTCGTAGTCAGGTAACGAATACTTAAAGGTTTAACATTAAACATGGTGTAAGAAAACATAAGATAGGTAACTCGGACTTGCGACTTGATGTGTTCTGGTGCAACTCAAAATAGGAAAAAACCAACCGACCATAAGTCCCAGAATGGCTCAAACCTCACTGATGACCCCGTTAAAGGTTTGCGATTCCCAATCCATCGGCAAGTCATTGCAAAGGAATACAGAGAGAGAACCGAGCAGCAGAATAGTTCACAACTTGTTATGCGGTCGGGGAAATGTACTGTTAAAAATGATTTAAAAGTGCATACTGGATACTGTCAGGGTTCCTTGACATTGATCTCCTGATGACTACAAGCATTTGGAAGACTGAGAATTATTTACCGACACAGCAAACAGTTTGTTCTCGTCCATCCAGATCAATATCCGACCCACGAATTTTCTTCCATCTAGGTCGATTAAACTTGTAAACACAATGAATGAATTATCTTTATAACATATGGGTTACAATTAACTTTGAAAACGTTTTCGTGTTAAAGTTAAACTGATATTAGCTTTCTGTCATTTTCGTACCAAAAACACTAGCTCCAACCGGCTTCAAAGTTATTCCTCTCAACGATGAACAAATAACATTGAAATGGACCGCTTCAACGCAAATGATGGGCGTGAACAACTTCTTGGCTACGACAAACGGAACGAACCCTCAAACATTCGAGATGAATGCGTCTGCAACCACCTTCACCATCAGCGGCCTCACTGGCTACACGAACTACGAGGTGTCGCTGAGTGCGTGCGATGGGAAATTGGACACTTCTGACCGAATATGTAGTGATCCTCCGTTAATGGTCATTACAAAGACTCTACCGGCAGGTATGTCGAGAATTTGCGTAACCTGTGCGTAACCTCATACACCTTAACTGCGGCGCTAAACTAAAAATGCCAAAATCTATATTTTGAAATCAAAAGGCGCGTACATAGCGGCGTAAAAAGATTCCATATGGTATACGATATTCTGGCCTATAGCGTAACTGTGTGTTTAGGTTTTGTGAAGTGAGTAAGAGAAAAAGGTTGTTATTTGTCCAGTTTGAATTTATCTGCGATGTATATCTAACAGACGAGTTGTTTGGTTTCTGCCAGCTCCAAGGGACGCGCAGATCACCAACACAAAAGAAAAGGAGATTGCACTGGCATTGAAGGCTTCAAATGCGACGGCCGGCGTCAACTACTTCTTTGCCGCGACCAACGAAGCTAATCCGAAAACTTGTGAAGTGCCTAAAGAAGCCTCTAGCTGCATCATCAACGATCTCGTCGCAGACACCGAGTACATGGTGTCTCTCGAAGCATGTGACAAGACAATTGGTTCAGAGAACCGAATCTGCAGTGCTCCACCGGTGACAGTCAATACAAAGACAGGTAATTTGATCTTGTGGTAATTATTTTACCGTGGATGCGAATGACCTCGGTATTGGACTGTCACTTATAGAAAATGGGACGACATAAAAGCCCAAAAGAAAAAAAACGCCGCGAAAAAACTAATGATGTGTAGAAAATGTTTTCATTGAGTCTCTATCGGGTTTTTTCTTGCATGGCGTGTCAAAATGTTCATCCAGGATTTTTAAGTTTTTGACACCCTGAATATATGTTCCGTTGCCTTTGATTATACTTGATGAAACAGAAACATGAATTGAAAAGACGTAGAAGCTGTTTATGCTTAACTCAGATGAATTCTTTTGTAGCTGCTCGCGCTTTCCCGGTGGTTGCTGTGGCCGTAGGCGTTGCCATGGGCCTCCTCCTTCTCCTCCTCATCATTCTGCTCGCGGTGTGCTGCCGTAGCATCCGATGCCTCGGGGGAGTCAAAATTTAAGGTGCGATATTTGCGGCAACATCACTTAGCATTCGCGCTTCAAATCAATATTTTGAATGTTACGTCATCTAAACGTAAACCCGGTTTACCTGAATCTAAATCACGCCAAAAGATCCTACGCGAGATAATCTTTTTGTGTATCTACATAAGCTGTTTTTGCATTTGTAGAATAATCAGTAACTGTGGATTTTTCATTCTATGTTTCTTCCGCCTTCTTTGAACCTTCTTTTTACTTTTAATATTCAATCCTCTCTTTTATAAATCAATAACCGTTACCGACTATTGCAATTTTGCTTTCACAAACCTTTTGATTGAATAAAAAACGCTGGGCTTTCCTTTTACATTGAAATTTTGAGGATTCTGATAGCATGTGTGGTCCAAATGCCCCAACATAGAAATAGGATAAATCCGGTAGGGCCTGAAGAATGTCGTCCAACTACAGGTAGTAAGGTTGAACTTAGGAAAAGATCAGTATAATATCTTGAAGAAGCCTACCGTTTAAAAAAGAAGTTTATCTGCAAATTTACCAAGTGGAAGTAATGTTTAAAGAGGCGTTCGCATCAAGGGTTGTTTATGAAGGGATTTATGTTTAAGGCGGCTTTCGCAATTCACACGGGTAAATTCCAATATATTGTTTCTTAAAATCGGTTTTATACACAGCCTTAAAATATTGCTTCGCGGTTAAATAGACCTAAATCGAGACACTTTTACCGACAGGTAAATCAACTAAAATGAACCAAAAATTAATCTAGATGGACCCTCCTACACGTTGCTGTGGCCGAGTTCACTCGTGCTAAAATACAATCAATTTTAGCGACATGTGTAATCGAAGCACATTAAACCAAAAGCAATTTAAACTCTTCTCCTGCTCTGCGTGATGATTGATTGATGGACCCTGCCACGCATTGCTGTGGCACAGTTTACCCGTGCTTCGCGTGCCAATCAATCCATCGAGAGCAACCCTTAATCACCCCAGAGTGATGATCACGCAGATTGACTACAATTTCTGATCTCATAAAGCGAACCAATTCAGTGTAAGTCCGTCGTCTTTTGTTCCACGTTGCCCCAATTGTGGTCGCTTGAGGTCTTGAAGGGAAATGATACACGCATCATCTTTGCTGTAATGCCTGGGTGTACAAATTCTAGGCGCTCAGAAATCTGGCATTTACTGGCTTGGAACCCGAATTCGGCCGTATTACCAGTGAGGTGTCAAGTTTGAATACGCCGCTCAACCGTTACTGCGACATTGTGCCATGTAAGTGAAGGAATTTGTATTTGGCCAGTTTCAAAATAATGCTCCTATATTTAATATAATTTGGCTTTAAAGAGGCTGTATGTGTTCTTCTGGTATAAAGATGGTTTTCTAGCAGTGATTACCTGAGACGAGTGTGGTTGAATAAGCGAAATAAAGCAGCGTTTTTGAAAGGATGTTAAGAAACAAATATTTTAGGAATAATTTGAAAACGGTAGCATCCTCGAAATCAATAAAAAATAATTTACGGCTTCTTGAAAACCGGTACTGTAGACGTTTACTAACGTCGCTATTGCACATTCTTTAAGACGACCAATCAATGGTCTTTCTGGGTCGGGAATGGCCAAGTGTTAAAAGAAATCCCGAGGCTTTATTCGAATCACCCGAAAATTACCTATCATTAGAACATTTGGTCACGTAAGTAGTAGTTGAATCACACACAGACAAGCAAAATTAGTCATTGCCCATCTTTGTGTCCCCAGTACACGGATGTTTTGGGCGCTTACATCAACGCCTCGTTCGTGCGTCGCCCGAAATTCACGGCCAATGGGGAGGCGCGTATCGCGACCTCCAGCGTCCCGCCCGACTACATCGCCACCCAGCAACCCCTGAACGAAAAGACGGCGAACATCCTGAACTTTTCGAACAGAAGTCCCCCCTCATCGTGATACTCTACTAGTAGGTTTTCAGCGTGCAGACAATTTTTGTTCGGGGACTATTAACTCAAGACGATTATGCGTTCCCAAAAAAACATATTTTGTTCAGTTTAACAGCTTACGAGATGAACCCGTGAGTTTTAAAGTCATTCTCGATGTCTGCACCCGCGGTAAAAAGTCTTCACTCTTTTCCAACTTGATTTACTGCATTCGAACTTGCAATGCATTGCAATGTGCAATCCGGGTCACACAAATTTTTTTTGTATCTCGTCCGCAGCCTGTAATTTTGTTTAATATTTTTGCGCGTCGGAAATACACCCACCGAACCCTTTACCGCTTGTCGGCCATCATAGCCCACGCCACCTCCTTGCAGACTCGAGGCGCAGGGCAAGCCAAAGTGTGCGCAGTACTGGAGGGATAATGGCGGCTGTGTTTGGGCAAAATGCAAACCGAAATTTGTGAATACTGTCTGCAGTGTCTGTAGCCCATTCAATGGCAACATGCCATAATGTCAGGTTAGGCCATTGGATCACGTGCGTACGCACAATGCAGCCTACGTTATATGCAGGCTGTGTACAGCAATGCTGTGGGCTGGACGGCAGCGGAAATAGTCGAGTTTCTACTTGACGCGTATCCACCGTTTCCTCACTCCAAGGAGAACGATTCAAACGATCAAAAGTTAGCGTATTACGGCGCTTAGATGAAAACGTTTCTAATTCTCTTGTAACCCCGGATTGTGACGCTTAAATGATATGACACAAACTATCAGTGGTGGATTTTGGGCTATTGCAGTTGGTAATTCGACGGGGTCACTTGATTGTCTTGTCGTTTTTGCTGAAGCCAATAGGGAGACTACAATATTCCGCCCTAATTCAGTTATGCTGCATCAACCTCGATATGTTTTTCCAAGAATGCTATAAAAATCCGAGAATGTTTGCTGTTAGATCTTGTACCTAATTACTCAAAGAGTCGAAATTAGACGTTACACAGAGACGTGTATCTTGCAAGGCACAAGTGTCTGTATGATAGGATAGGAACAGCTTTCCGGACCGTCGAATTCCGGCATAAATAACCTCTGCCAGGGATTTTTCAACGTAATTTCACTAGAAGACTCAAA
Source organism: Proteocephalus fallax (assembly GCA_028672205.1). Taxonomy (NCBI): domain Eukaryota; kingdom Metazoa; phylum Platyhelminthes; class Cestoda; order Proteocephalidea; family Proteocephalidae; genus Proteocephalus; species Proteocephalus fallax. Next base: position 7,992 of record JAPUBX010002201.1, on the reverse strand, counting down.
ACATAACTGGCGAAATAAATCGAAGAACTGAAAGGCTCTGCCAAACACACGCGGGCGGTTGAATGAAAAGAAATACTGTAAGTCATTGAGCACACGAGTATTCTATCCATGTTATCAAACTGTAAACGAAAATAAAAAGGGTGTATTTGGCAATACTATTTGAACCTGGTGACATTATCCTGAGGTTATCCAAAGCATGTACTGTTACGTAACAAACAAATTAATTCAATTTAATAAAAATTTGTTACAATACCAAATAATTTGCCTGTCCAGTGATTTATAAAGAAGGTAATTGCTCTAAGAGAGTTATAGCGGCCGACTCATTTAGCGCTCTCTCGACAATCCGCGTACTCTTCATTCGTGATCCCAGCAATAACCTGAATTCTGGCGCTGAAGTCAGCGCTATACCCTTTTTGAACTCTGACCGAAAGACCTCATTCCCAACGCATTTGTTTACAAAGGAGTCAACCGTTCTCGAATTCCCACATATGCAAGCCGCCGCCTTTCCCTAAACCATGGTTTCAAGCACCCGATGTCCTGGACATTTATAGTGGCGGATATTCCTTCCCCGATAATCGGAGCTGATTTTCTCCACGCATTTAATTTGTATCCCGATATCCGAGGACGATGCCTGGTCGACGCCGGCACGAATACACGAGTTACTTGTAGCACCTTGTGCCCCATACTGTCTCACCTCAAGCATGTAACAGTCAAACCGAAGTGCCCCTATCTCTCCCTCCTTTAACGATACCCCGATATGGTTAATACACCAAAGCACGACGTTCTTATAAAACACGATGTCGAACATTTCATACGTAACCGAGGTCCGCCACAGTTTTGCCGTTACCGAAGACTAGCTCCCCGAGAGAAGACGAATCGCCGAAAAGGAATTCGATAAAATGCTGGCTCTAGGCATTATTAGACCGTCCTCCAGCAGCTGGTCCTCGCCTCTTCACATGGCCGCGAAACAGACTCAAGGAAGGGCTGTTTGTTGCAAAGTTTACAGTATACTTTCCCCATTTTTAGGTAATGAGTGAAAAATCATCCAAGGCCGATGAATCGTCTCTTATCAGTAACGTGATTTAAGCCGCCTATTCACATTTTGTCGTATCACCAGCCGTACATGTGTTGCTTTCCTTTTGCTCATGACATGTTCCTTCCACTACAGAGCGATCGAGACGATGCGCTCGCCAAGAAGTGCCTGGACCTCGAAGTCAAAGTGAATTAAGCCGTCTGTTCACATTTGAAAGTTTTATTTTTCTCAAGGTTTATCTCTAATCAAACGGAGAACACCAAGATACGCGGGTTGGGAGGGGAAGAGACCAGAAACGCGTAGGGGCCCTGGAAGTGAAGGCAGTACTCCGTGTATGTGGAATGAATAGGAGGCAAAGCAATCTAGTAATCACCACGTATCCGGGGTCCAACGGTTCCTATTCCATAACACAGATACCCGCTGCCTCGTTTAAAAGCTGGGTTGCGTTTGTGACGCCATTTGTACAGTGTCACTCGGTGGTGTAGCAGTCTGCTCTGTTGGCGAGGAACCTGGGTGCGACTCCCACCACGGGTGTCACTAAGGATAACACGAAGACGGTTTATCCACGAATTTTAAAATGTTTTGAAGGAGAAACTCTTCGGTGATTAAACGAGAACCGGTGTCTGTGCGTGACATGGTCTCAACTTGCCCGTCTATAAATAGTATCGTGTCATGCCGTGCCGTTCCGTGCCCCATTTTCCAGCCAAATGTGCATTGTTGAACAGGTTAAAACGTAGGTTAAAAAACATAGGGTTGCCCAAATCGCCCGGTAATCCTTCAACATGACAACGAAATCACCGCCCCGATTTCCCGTCTTCGCGCTTTTGTAGCTCTCGCATTTGGAGGCCGAGAAGTCGACGACCGAGGCTGACCTCGAGGAGGCCTTGCACAGAATTGGCCTGCTGGAGGACGGAGGACCGGCTGCGGCGGTGGCCACCGAGCCCGGCTCAGTCGGCTCCTCCCTCAAATTGCGCCAAGTGCAGGAGAAACTGCGCAGCGTCCAGGAGGAGCTCTTCCTAGCGGAGACAGGTAAACGCGCACTCTCCGCCTCAACAGTACTTTTGCAGGGGGGCCGCAGCAACCGGAATCTAATAAACAGCATGGGCTGCCTGAGAGGGACCTCAAGCAATTTTTATTAAACTGCAGGGGACGCCGCCACCTGTACACTACTACGAATACTACTTATATTCCCATGAGTAGTTTTCGTGTTTAAGTATTGACTACTGTCACCTCCTCCTCTTTGGGCGCCACTGCAGGGGACACCGCCACCTGTATACTACTACTACTACTTATATGCCCATGAGTAGTCTTCGTGGAAATGCCAAAATCCGTGAGGCAGGCAGCTTGTCGTCGAAATATGAGGAATTGCATGCACATTTCATCTGTGTAAAGTGAGACGGTATTTACCGTGGGACTCAGCACAAATGCCCCCGACACCCCCTTGTATCATTTGTATATTGTTTTAGATGCCCAGGAGGGGAAAATGCGCCTCTCTGATGCGATGGGGCTGATTGAGGATCTCAAAAAAAACGTGAGCTGTTTAATGATGCCTCCCTATTGCTTCACCGTGTAATCCGCAAAAGTGCAATCACTTGACTGTTGCGTGCGTGCGTGTGTGCCTTTAGTGTGAGGCGCTTTCTCTTCGCGCCGACGGTGCCGCCCACTTCAAGGACGAATTGGATATTGCGCGTGAAGAGCTCCGAGCAGCCAATCTGCGTGCGGCCTCCATGGACCAATTGAAAAAACGCGTCGAAGAGACCAATGCCCTGCGAGTTCGGTGCACCAAACTCGAGTCTGACAACGCCGCCTATCTGAAGAGAGTCGAACAGCTCGAACAGGTAAGAGCGGCATTTTGGAATCAACACATCTTATATGTGGTCTGGTTTGACTTGCGTCCGCATTCGGTTAATGAGTCTCCGGGCCTCGAAATGTAGAGACTGGCTCATGATGGTTCAGCGAAGGCCTCGTAGAGCATCCCTGTTCGACCCCGTCTTGTCAGGTAGAACAACTGGCAATCACAGCTGTTCTTATGTTTCAGGAGAACCGGCTGAACTCGAGCCTGCGGGTGCACGCCGAGGCGAACCGCCACCAGTCAGTCGAGGCGAGTTCTCGCGCCTCCGAACTTGAATTGCGCGCTCTCCGTGGCGAAGACGAGTTAAAACAAACTCAAGCCGATCTGCAGACCACCCTGAGAGAAAAAGACGTGAGTTTGTGATCCCAGGGCGGATGGGTGTTTATTGGGCAGCGCTTACGGTTATAATCATTGTCATCATCATCATCATCCCGGGGTGCGCTCGAGGCTGCATCAGCTGCTTCATGGATGTCCCGGATTGCGGTGTTGAGCGTTGCCGAACCATTGCAGTCGACAGCTTTTTCGTGTCGTTGTTCTCCGCAGGCACCAGTGATCGAATACTTTAAATCTCTTGGTGGCCAGGTTCCACAGCCGTAGGTCAAGATTGGGCGGATGCCTGCGCAATGGACGACTGAAGGCTTTGATCTAATTTCGGAGCGTAGAGTCTCTCTGTTTCCGCCGCAAGTGAATATAGTCCGTGCTCCTTTGTTCTAACTGCTGGTGTCCTGGGTTACTGTCGAGCGTCACGAAGTTAAAAAAACAATCAATCGCTCCTCAGGTGTTATTCGTTGTCTATTCGCAGACTCTCTTCGCGGAACTCAAACGACTGCGGGAACGTGAAATTACGCCACCGAGTCTTGGTAGGTCGTGAATCTACCCCCCTCCTTCTCCCCCACCCCCGTCTGGCAAGCAAATTCACGCTGATTGCATTTTGTTTTTTTAGCGACTTTGGAGACGGGCGATTCCATTGTCCTGCGAACGCCACCCAACACGTCGCAGGGCGCCGAGTAATTTGTTATTTTTTTATTTTGGCGATTTTCTAACCCTTCTCCCCGCCCTCCCGACCTCTCACAAACGGCGGCGCGTTCGTTCCCTTCTGCGCTTTCGCCGTTATCTTGAATTTGAGTTGGAGCATGGGGGTGGTTCTGCTTGCTTCCATCCGAATTCCTTCCCCAGGGGTTGAAAGTTAATTGTATCCACTTCCTTTTGTAGACCCACGACTTCAAATAACGCTGACGTATATAAGGTGGAACAGCGATACCGTGGATACCTCGCGAAAGCTCTTGAAGTAAGTGTTCATTTTGTGTGATCCCACTCCTTGTGAAAAGACCCAAATTTGTGCGCACTGCTCCACACCGGAGCCGCCAAATCCTTGAAGCTCTTCAATTTTGCAGGTGATTCGTCTCCAGGAACGGCGAGCGGTCGCTGCGGAGAACGCTGTTTCGGCGTCCGCGATGTCCAGCGTCAGCAACACCAACATGGAGGATGGCGGTATCGACGCCGAAATTTCACGCCTCCACAGCATGGTCTCTGAGAAGCAGAATATAATCGATCAGCTCGAGGTATGCTATTTGCCCAGGCGTCACTTGAGGCTCTCCTCTGGCCCAGCACTTCCTGATTCGACAAATTCGCACGATTAATTAGAATTTTGCCCCATTTCGGCCAATGAACGGAGACAGCCCAACTATGCGTTGACAAGCAAAACAATGCGGAATGGAGAAAAGCCGGCTGACTTTGTTTCGCGTCTATTGCGCCGCTGTTCACTGAAAAGACCTGACCTATGCGCGCGGAAGACGCCAGGAGATTGGAAGTAGTCGATCGCTGGTGTCTGGGACGCAGCCTAAAAGCAGACCTACGTGAAAAGCTTTCCAGTGACGAACACAGACGACCACGCTGTCTAGACACAGGGAAGCTATCTTCCATTCTATAGCGCCATCAGCACAATGACTGGGTTGGCGCTTTGGGAGCTTTGTTTGAACGGGAAGTGGGTTCCTTGGCAGTCGCAATGCGTGACACGAACACGGTTGTCTCGACGATTGAAGGATTGATTGAAGCAGCGACGTCGGCCACTTTAGGAAATTACGAGTTTCTGGTTCGGCGGTTTTTCAAAGACTCGAAATTATCCCATTCGACTGAAACTATAAAACAATATATGCTTACCGTCGGCTAAAACTGGTGAACTTCCGTTCTTTTAGCAACATCACGACCAGATAAGACGACAGCATGACGCTGAGGAGAGGATGGTTCTAGCCGCGTGGTACCACCTGGGTATGCGCATGAACCAATCCAATGCCGATACCTCTCTCCGTGGCAACGGGACAGCGCCGCAACAACAGGCGTCGGCCTCATTCTTGGCACAGCAACGCCGTCATCACCTGCAGTCCTCCCCGCCTTCCTCTTGCACTACTGATCGCTAATTAGTAGGCTCCTTGACAAATCAACAATCCTTGTACATATCGGTGGCGTAGATATAATTTACTTCATATTATAATCATTCTTTGCTTTCATTTCACAATGTATATCGGATACTAATTAAATGATATTCGGGCTCTGTTTTCAAATTGGTTCTTTTGAAAATACTCAGCGAGTTTGGTTGATAGGCGTTGTCATTTGCGATTATTTATGATCGATGACAATTACAGTTCCTAACTGAAGCCATTTTGATGCACTGGAGTGCTGGTGTTTGCAGGGAACTTTTAAAGAAAGTAAGAATCGGGCGACAACAGTATTCCAGGTAGGCCTCGCGCTTCCAGTACAGAATGCCACAAGACCTTAACAAAGCTGGATCAATGGTAGCTTTTGAGAATGTTTCACGAAATAAATTGCTGCCGACAAGCAACTTGTCAGAAAGAAGTTCATAAGAAACAAAGACCTGCCAACCCGTTGTTTTCGACGCCACGGGTGTGACACGGGAATGAATGCACCAAAAATTGGTGAAGAATCCTTCTGTACCTCCCGACGAGCTAAAATCGATAGAAGAAAAGATGCTTCCAAAAAGTATAATCAACCCATACGACAGCCTATAGACAAAAACCCATGCCGTTATGGCTGAAACTACCTTGATCTCTCTTCCAGCAACTGGCAGATCGAGATAAAATGCGAAGATCTCGCCGAAATGGCCTTAATTCTACCCTCTTGACTCACAGATTGACAACACTCCCCATGGGTCTGGCTAACGCAGTGGCGACATTCCAGAGATTGAAACATCACGCCCTACAGCGTTTATGTGACTCCAGATGGCTGACATCTAAACTTGCTAATTTCTTTCTTGAGTACGATTTATTGGTGTCATAATTAATTGCACCACCATTGAATAAATTAAACAAGAAAACTAATTGCGTAACGTGAGTGGTCTGTACACTGCAACGTTTATATTTAAGCAATCTATTCTTTACATCCACAATATTTCTGATGTAGTAACCATTTGCTTGGAAAATAACTTTCTCTAGCGAACTTTCTGAATTTTGTTCGTATGAGAGAGTCTTTCAATTTAAAAATAAATTTCATAAAAATCGAATTTCCAGTATCGCGAAGGATAAAGAAATTTAAAACTGCACCATATTTTGTGTTGTTTGTTTGACGGGACAAAAACCATTAGATTAACCTTAGATAAGCCAACTCGCGTTTGTGAACGGTGTAACGCCCCGGTGTTTTACCAGAACATAGCGCGGGATATGAAGGACGCACAATGTCTACGGCGCGCCAATAGGACGCGACCTCGTGTCATCAACCTTCAGACGGCGTGGCCGTTCTCGATGACGGCGAAGACTGCATTCTGGTTCATCTAGAGTGAGACCAAACACTCTCCCTCCAATACAGGATGCCTCACACTGGATTTCACAAGGACACAGCCGCCTTCATCTACAGTCGCCGAGACTAGAGCAACTTCCTCCCTTTCCAAACCAGCATTGTAGTTTTCCCGTTATGAAGACCCATCCAATTTTTACCCTAAGTCTCTAATACCTCTCCATCCATTTATAACTGTTTGCATCATTATATCCATTCCTTTTATTTCAATGCGTCTCCTCATTATTGCTGCCTTGGATGTGTATCCATGTTCTACGACTACCGTTACAAAACCCCCAGCGAAGGTGTTATATTTCTTAGGTCAGAATCCCACAATTGGAACAGCGTCACAACGGCATCATTTCTGAAGATGAAACATAAAAGATTTTCAATAGCCGTCTCTTTCGTTTTATGGATCACAATTTTAACCAGTAAGTAAGGTTGTTCATTATTAATAATATGTATATTATTATTCGGCTATATGTTCGGATAAATTAATTTTTATGTAATGGAAAACAAAACACAATAGCAATGGGCGCTTGTTTATTACAGCTTGTTATAATTGTTTAATCTAGCGATTGTTGTTCGTCTACTTACATATATTAAGGAACTAAAGGAATAGCCTTGCTATACGCCAAATTAATTAGGATAAATTTGCTAGTGTTTTCTCATTGATGAATAGAACGGTGATTCCAAACGTAATTTGTCGAGCCATATTATGCACCCTTTTCTGAAATTGTAAAATTTCGAATTATTTTCCTTTTTTTACTTATATCTTTCGCTACATATCTGTTACTTAATATTATCATATAATTAGCGGATATATGTGTTGTGACCTTAAATGATGCATTTATTTATTTATTCCAGATGCATGAAATCCATTGGACTGGCATCCCATTGGCTAACTCACACATCAGCGCATGCGGTGACCTTAATGTGGGCAAATTAAGACAATATCGACGACACTTGGCTGGCCCCCAGTTTTTACCACGGTGCGCCCTGCGTGTGCCCAGACAGGACTCGCCTGCAGCGGGCGCTAAGCATCGAGCCTTGTCAGCGTTTTCAGCCCAGGTCGGGCCATAACTATTGTTAGAATAATAAACAATATTATTCATTCCCGACCTTCGTCATTGGTCATCGTGCCATTCTGATGTTTGGGCCACGAAGTCTTCGAATTACAATATATGAACATACCAAACATACCAACTACTGTGTAAAAGGCAGCGATTGATTACCGTTTATTTAACATTAAAAGTTCACGATAAGACTTGCTTTTAGCACGTGTCGGAGGAACGGGGAGCCGGAGTATTCTCTGCCGCGG